>PNEQ01086023.1:0-14145 GCA_003012365.1 Medauroidea extradentata | reverse complement strand
AACTTGCCGTTGTGCCTACACTGACTTCGCGGGGGCACAACGGCAAGTTAAGACAAGTCAAGTCAAGACTTGACGCGCAAACACTGGCTTCGCGGGGGGAAGAATAATAGCGCACTTAAATTTTTTTTGGACAATTTTTTGTGATTCGGATAATCGGCGATTCGGATAGTCGGAGTTCGGATAATTGGAGTTCTACTGTGTAATAGAAAATATTGAAACTAAGGCCCAGTAAACTGCATGATGGAAAATATTAGTCGCAACACAGGAACATAGTTTTTAACATTAAAATGTCTTATTCTCGTTTTGTTTTATCCTCGTGTCTTTTGGAAGCTAAACAAACATGGCGGACATTCAGTTCTTGTGTACACGGCCTATGTTCCATGCTTGCTGTTATGTTATCCGTTGTGAACCCACTTCCTAAAAATGGATCACACCATTACAAACGTTAACAGCAAGATGTCGATTCGAAAGTGCACATTAGCAATGCAATAGGAACGCACATTGGATTTTTTATTTATGGCTGTAAGAATATTTCTAAAGAAGAATTCCAAGAACAATGGAAAAGAAAAGTCGTGTAGACGATGATCCTCGAATATTCAGCATTTAAAACAAAGATTACGTCGCTAAGTAGAATTTATTTATTACTAAGCATACTTATTATTCTGAAATAAATTGTGTAGATTAAAGCAAGATGGCAGTTATCGGGTATCATGGAACTACCATCATTACTTTATAACTGTATGTTAAACTTACGGTTTCAACTGCTAAATTTAAGCAGAGAGCAGTACCAGTTCAACTGTGCACGCTTCTATTTAAACCAATGGGAAGATATATTTTTAAATTTCTACTGACTATGTCTTAAGGACGTCGCCTACCACGCACGCTATTCAAATGTTTTGCTGTGTGTTCGTAAATGCGTTTGTATACTGAACTATTCCACGTGTGCCTATTGTGCCAATGAACGAAGATAAAAAAACACTTCGGATAAGTACGTAGTGGCATTGTTACGACACCATGCCCATTGAAGCGTTGTTTTGAAGCCATTCAACATAGCTACAATGGACTTTGCAATCTGCCGTACTTCAAAATGTACTGACCGGATGTATGTGAACTCAGAACCGTGCGCTCAACTTTGCTACACACTTTCCACTAATACAATGACATGGTCAACGCTTAATGTCCCACAGTAAAAATGGATTGGAGGAAACCTTGCACGCTAGTTTATCACTTGGCTCGTTGTGGTTCTGCGGCATTTGATGCGCGTTCCAAAGTCGCCCTTAAACTGTCGATTTAGAGCCTCTCGCGCCCATATATTTACTGTCATTTCAGATTTCTTAATTTTTTATAACTTTTGTTTACGATTGAGTTTATACATTTGTCATAGTTAAGTTCGTTGAGTACGATTTACAAGTAGTATTGTATTACATACAATAATATCGGAATCCTTCCATAACCTTTGTGGATTAAGAATGGATTTTTTTTTAATTTCACTGTACGAAGTATCAAAAGATATAATAATTTAACTAATTATTTTTTGATCCTATAAAGGTTCGCAAAGGCCAAATTGTAATCTCTAACATGGTACAATGCACAGAAACTTACCGGAAACTAAAGTTGTTTTACATTTATAATAATCCAATACGACGGTGGATGCTGTAGCTTGGATCCACCTGCTTAATTAACCACAGACATTATATACGTTAGTTATCTAATCAACATATGATGTGGTCGGATCATACATACAAAATAATTCTGCATCATGAGTACCACAAGGAATAATGTCCGATTAAACATAACAGAAACTAAAATAAAACAGGTTTCACTCTGATTGAAGACGGGAGCAGATGTCAGTCCTCGTCGCGACAAACTGATATAAGGAAACCTTCTGCGTTCTTGCGTCTTCGTTGTATCGTCCTCTGTTAACTCCTCGTTGTCTGCCAGCCGAGTGTATCTTGTCTCCGGCCCAGTACTTGTCTGTGCTATCTTAATTGTGACGTTTTAAGGTTTGTTTTGGTTATATATTTTGTTCACTCTCCCTGTATCATTTATTAATTCCTTACTTTTGTTTTTTAACTTACATTTAATCCTTGCTTGTCCTATGTATTTTAATTTTATATTAATGTTCTGTATACAGCTAATAAATGTTAGCATTCATAGTCTGCGTTTGTCTGGTCTAGTATCCTGGGACGACAAAGTGCTGTTTTGCGCATGTTCACGTTCACGATTTTAACAAAATAAACGTTAAATCATATTACATAATGCAAGCTATGAGTATGGAACTTTTAAATAATAACGTCTTTATTTGTGAATACATGAATGTGGTGATAATCTCAAGTTTTTTTGTAAAGGAAAAAATACATCAGTTTAAATTATCAGCGTAAGTCTGCAAAAATAAAATGACTAATGCAGTAAACAAATACTGTATTCTTACCGATTAGTATATAATAGCCAATTCCGGCACAGCGGTTGGTGGCTGTTGAGTAAGTGCGTGACCTCGATTGACCTTTAACCCCGACAGCTATTCACCACCACGGAAAGAGATATGTATTGTCCAGCTTTCTTTCACTGTTCTATATGTGTCCGTGTTCACACGCAACCCAGTGCAGATAGAAAACAGAGCGTATCATGAATCAGTGTATGAGATGTGTGTTTAAATCACTGTAGAACGAGCGTAAGATCGGTTTAGGATAACGTATTTGTTTTTAAAAAATGTGAGAGTAATAACGTGTAATATAATAAGGCTGAAAGGCTGTGGGTTCTAAAGGTCGTGAAGTAGGTGTTCGTAGTTACTTAAGAGAAGTCCTCACATGACGCATCGACCGTGTTGTAGCGTGTCATGAGTATTATTTATTTAAAGCAAAACAGGCCATGATCTTTCATTTATTTCAAACAATTGCAAATAACTCTAATATTTTTTAACCAAATGCTTTGATAAAATTTGAGACTTTGTATAGTCATACGTAGAGATATGAACTTTTCGCGAAAATAAATTTGCCTCACTTTGTGTCAGTGACTTGTGTGCATGTCTGCAGACTTGCTTCATGGTCAGAGATTGGATGTTTTGACATTCGTGTGTCGTGGGGTTTTACACGCAAATCACAGACGTGTGGTGTTACAGTAACCGTATTGTGATTGGTACAGTCAAATGAGAAACGTCACAGTTCAAAGGCACGCTGCCAATATATGTGAAGCAGAACTGCAGACATGCACATAAGGTACTGGAACAAAGTGGGGCAAAATTCTTTTCGCGAAAAGTTCATGTCTCTAGTCATACGATACACATTTTTGCCACAGCATTTTCTTTTAAATAATATACCGTTTGCTAGCAAAACATTAATTACTTCATTTTGGCTTATTTTGAAAACAAAATATGTGATATTTCAGGGGAAAATATCTACAAATTTGTTTGGTGTATTGCAACAGAAAAATTAAGATACAAACGATGAAATGTAAGTGTTTGAAACCGTAAGAATCAATTTTTGATATATGTATTAATTTGCGTTACAATAACTACTTTCAAAACCACTACAAAACTAAACAGCGAGGCCTTAAGACTTACGGGGCTGATGGTAACCTTGAAGATAGCTCTCCGTGCCACGTGTTCGAGTAAGCTAAGAGGCGTGGCTAAGGGCCGGGGGCGCGGTTCATCACAGTGACGTGTCTAGAGGAAGTCGCAGTGGTGGGGGTGCGAGCCATCTGCCTTGTCCTTCCCCTCCCTCATTGTGCGCCTATCTCCCCGAGAGGAAGGGTCTTGCTGATATAAGCTAACCGAGGCGTGTCGAGACGCCGTCCGTGTAGCGATCCGCGATGGCTTAGGCTTTTTGCCTGCCGGCGCGTGGCATGCATTTACTACAACTACCGTTGTTTACTTACAAAGAAAAGTTATTTCTTGAATATTTTATTTCGTAAAAAGAATGCCATGACAATATTAAAAACAATGCATTCTCAATGGGGCATTTGTTCTAAAATAAAAAAAATTATAATAACATTTTAGATGACATGCACTATGATCTAATGTTATAGTGAAATTTGCGAATAATCTTTCTATTTATAAAAATTGTTGCGTAAATCAAACTATTCCTATAAATATCAGTGTCTTTAGAAAAATAAAACACAATACCCCAAACATGGACAAATTTTGTGTTGTATTTCTGTATTTTGAATAACGTATTGTGAGTTAAAGAGGATAGTCCATTGTAATTTTTTTTTTAATTTTTTCCAATTATTGTTTACATCGATTGATTTTTCATTCGGGTTCTATGTTTAGAATTGTATAGAATTTTTTACGTTTTTAAAAATATTTTTTTACAATTTAATGAGTTTTTATAAATTGGCAATATCGATTGATTGTTCATACGCTTGATAAGTTTACAATTTTATAGAACTTTTCCCGATTTTTTCAGTTTTTTTTTATTTTTACGAAATATGATTGTTTACGATTTTATGTTTTTTACAAAAAAAATCAGTATTGGTGATACCAATTGATTTTTCTTACGCCTACTAGTCTACGTTTAGAGTTTTGTAGATTTTCCGATTTTTATGAATTTTTTAAAATAAATTTTTACGAATTCTTATATTTTTTTTTGTAAAACGGTAAATATTGGAAATATCGATTGATTTTTTCATACGGCTGCTCGATTTCCAGTCTCTATCAACTGCTCTGACGAAATGCGTCATTTAGTCGCTTTGAGAAGACAACAAGATGAGTCTAGAATTATCGGCCGACTTGTCGTGAGTTTTGTTTGCAGTTTTTTTTCTAGTGCAGCACTTATTAAATATACTATTTCTCGCAGCATACTGGCTATCCAAACAAAAAGCTACACAAATACTAATTTTGTTTTGTGCTGAGTTCCACATTTTGTGTCCATATATTTTCAATAATGCTCTTTTAATTATTTTTTTTTTTTTGCGAAAGGAGACGTGATAATGGTGTGGTCAGTAAATAATTTATTTTAGTTGCATGAAAATGTTTAATAAAATTGGTGATGAATGTATTTGTTACATTTGACGTTTCAATTTCGTGGTCTTCACTATGTGATATATTGCTTATATGTTACTCAGATACTTATTAGGGAATTGATAAGTTCCACTGCACGCCAGTTCCCTTTGAGAGCGATGGGTTAAGGATTTGCACCCAAAATAATATTTTGTGTGACTGATTACGGTTCGTTACAATTTCCTGAATTGAAGGTTATATCTTGTTGGCTGCGAGGTCATTAGAGACGGCGTCTCTCTACTTGAAACAATGGCAGGAGCTGGGAGAGGAGTAGGTCATGGCCCTTTGTTAAGGTATAATCACAGCATTGCCTGAAGCTTTTTCGGGATACCAATTAAAATGGCAATCAGGATGGCCGGAGCCGAGTTTTGAACCTGGGTCTAACGTGTTACCGTTGCGCCACCTCGCTTAGTCTATACTGTATCGAGGTGGATATTTACTCAGGTATAAACACTTGTAGATGAAAAATACCTATATGTGTGAAATTATGAGTTTTCGAGAATGACAATATCAATTTTTCAAAGTGCTTTGGATATTAAAACACCGAGGTGAACAAAGACGTCAGTGGTAATATATACTGTGTATAGGTACACAGAATTACTCTAATCTCACTTAACATAATTTAATTTAATATGGCTCTCTCTACCCAGCTTCAGTCAGATCTATATAAAGTAGGCAGCTAACGAATCGCGGCTTAGGCAGGCAGTATTTCAATCGGCATATCTGTCTGAAGTCCTAGGACCCTGTCTTCATATATTGTCGTAAGCTTGTGTGCATTACGCTGCTGTTCGTTGAATTGATTTACATTTATGAAGTTCAATCCGGGAGGGCCGGTCCTTGACATATTTCAAGTGTAAAAGAACAACATTTTGGCGTCCAATCCCTTCCTAAATATAAAAAATGAAGGTTTTAGAAACAAAAATATAGCTTTTGGAATATTTTTGTTCACGTGAACGATGAAGGCGTTATAGCGTTTTCAGTTATCGTATTCTTACATTCACTACTTTTTTAAAAATAAATAATGATACCTGTTAAAATATTTTACAGACTGAAATTAAAATACAAAAGGGGCCGCGGCGGTCGAGTGGTAAGACACCTCACTTCCCACGTAGGCGATCCGGGTTCGACGTGTTTTTTGGGTGGTTTCCGTTTCATCCACTTCTCTCATTCCGTCGCTACTCCACACTCGTATCACCCTCACCTCAAACATTTCTCGGGCCGGAAGGGCGACAGAAATGTCTCGCTAGTCGACAAGCCTGTTTAACCTTTACCCCGGCCTACTCTTACACACATTGTTGCTCTGCCCGAAGACGGGAACACGTAGTAGATTTTAATTTAATTTGTATGCACATACATATAAAAATACAATTATATTTATTTAAAACGGTGGGACGTAAACTCTGCGCATAGAGACGATGCTATGTTTAATGCAAGTGTTGGAGTCAACTTACCACCTTCCCGTTTCCGTGGCTCAAACGCAAATTAGAATAATCTAAGGTCCAAATAACTCTTAATGGACAAACTATTATGAAACTCAGTACTCTTGGTGACCGGGTAAACGTGTGTAATATTTAGTTTTCAACATATTAACTCTTAAGTTTATGTAATGACTAGCAGTCCCCCGCGGCTGTGCTCGCGAGTATTATTCGAAACTAATAATGTTTACTTTAATTGAAAAACCTCTTTGTACACAAGATTGATACTTCAATCATCACCAAGCGGCTAGTTGAACTAAATCTACAGCAGGATAAATAGCTATAGCTGTCCAAGCGAAAAACAGTCTTAAGTTTGTCCCTGCCACTAACAGCGATTTCGCCTGGGCCTTATTTAAAGCTCTGCAAACTTTACGTTGTGGGGTAACTATTTATACCTAAAGGTAAGTGGTTAATGAAAAACGTATGTTTACCCTGCTCACAATAATTGGTGACGGTGCCCTCAATTACATGTTTTCAAAATATTAATTTGAAGTTTAATGACATTTAGAAAGCTTTGGTGGGGAAAGGTTTCGCGAAAACGTATTTAGTGCCCCAACCTTGAGATTAGTGAGATGATATAGCCTATGTGAGCTGATATTGTCGAGGGACCTAAGTGGAAAGTGAACTGCATAATTCATTTTACCCCTTTTAAATGGCTAAATGAAAATTGCACTGATTCGATCTGCCTTGTAGTTTTTGTGTGTCAGGATTGAATGTTCACATGCAGCATTTAACGGAATTCGAGCCCAGAACCTCCCGGTATGTAGACCAGAACGTCGAAATGATTCATGAAAATAAAGTGTAATTTAAAAAAATATATTATTCATGTACTGGGCTCATAGAGATTATCCAACACCACGTCTCGATTGGTTACTGTAGAGTTAAACCCATAAGTTCTCGCTGCTCGTGCTTACTTTTCGGATCGTCTGTCTAGAAAGTTTACAAACTTCGTTTTGTTATTAATGATCAAGTTATCTTATTAAGTAATAAAACCAACATATAATTTTTAAATACTTACGTTAGCATCACTCTGACGCGAACAACGCCTCAATATCTCTACTCGTTAGATGGATATCGTGGGTTGATGGAAAATAAATGCTGTGCTTTTTCATCCATTTGGGTGTCGAATTTCAAAATATTTAAAATTTACATCTTAGTCATTTGATTAAGTATCCAACTGAAGTGCAAATCACGACGCTAGCCCGTTCAGTCGAATCAAAATCGATTATTCGGTAAAAAAAGAAACACATACGACCACTGCGCAATACTGAAGGTTCGAATTTCTGTAATCATCCTGAAGCAAAAAGTAACTGTTTATATCGACGGGTTCGATAGATATTGAGGATTTATCTAAAACACGTTCAAGGTCTTTTCACCACCAAAGAGAGTGAATTTCGAAAAATCCTAAAATCACGATTTAGACTACTTTACTGGTGTCTCTTAAACATGAAAAACGCTACAGTAGCCCGCTGGATTCAAGATAATATCGACGATTAACTGGAATAACTTTTCACCATGTTTCACCCCTTTTCACCTCTTTAGGTGGCGAATTTCGAAAATTTCTGAAATTACTTTTCAGGTATTTGAGTAAGCAGCAATATTAAACAAAAATCACGTCGTTATATAAAAATCAGTTGGATAGATATATATCGACTTTGAATCGAAAACGAATTTAATAATTTTTTTACCTATTTAGGGTCGAATACGGAAATATATTTTAACGATACTTCGGATATTTATGAAAGCATCAATTTAAAGCAAAGAGCACTTTGATAGCTCGATTGGTTAGGTAGATGTGGAGGGATAATCGAAAACACATTTTCGTATTTACTGATTGGGAGTCGAATTTCAAAAAATCCTAAAACAACTTTTTGAATATTTACGTAAGCAATATTTTGAAGTGACTACCAACTCTTTATATTTTTATGAAATATTGTTAGTTTGTAGTCGGTATTTGTGAGTACTGTGAGTGATGCTGCAGTGACGGTATATTTGAAGAGTGCCGTACCGGATACTAATGGCGCACAATTCAGCACCAAACTAGTAGATTACGTGTGCACATTTCTGTTCTGATAGGCATTATGCGTAGACAGATGCTGCAGTGACAGTGCGTTTGAAGAGTGCTGTACCGGATAATAATGGCGCACAAAACTCGGGACTGGGCGCACAATTCAGCACAAAACGTGTGCAATACTGTGTACATTTTTCAGTGAAATATTCTATGTCGGGGGAGAGTCATTAACTTGTTCCCCCGATTTAATAGGTCTGTAACTTCCAATTGAATTGCGCACAAAACTTTTGGTTTGCAGCACAAAACAACACAAAACGATGAAACCCTTTGTATTAAATTTTGAGTTATTGGGGGAACAAGTTAATGGAGCCATTCGCTAATGGATTCATAGTTGTACAAAAAGTCTTCGGCAGATCGGCATTACAGTCCGATCCTGACCAAATTACATCGTTACTGTTGTGTTTTGATAAAATCAATGAAAACATTGCCTTGGAGGAGAAGAAACTGATTACGGTATTAGCAATGAAACTGATACCTTCAAGTTCATATCGTTTACCACCAAAATGAATTGATATTAGATAACACCCCTATCTAAGGAATGTTGTTCCGAGTAAAATTTCAAAGGTTTTTTGGAAAATAAAACATCAGCGATAGTTGGCATATAACTTTAGTACAGCTGCCATATCTTTTCGTATAAGTAATGCGCCTTTGTTAGAGCCGACTCCGGATCAGGTATCGTTGATCACGGAGTGGGTGATAAGCAAAACGAAAATAAATTTATCTTGTTTCCGCCGCCCAAACAGCTCAAAGGTGTTTGTTTTCATAGCCCAAACGGCCGCCAGCCGCTAACATTTTATTTTACAGCGCCAAGAACGGAATTTCGCCCAGGCAACCCTTACTGAAGTTACTTGACAAATGTAGAGAAAAACTCTTTAAAATTTTATGAAATACATTGCTATAACTACCACATCTTTTCTGTAAATTTTTTAAATTAAATTGTGTTGTATTTATGCTCCAAAGCATTAAAACTAATACACAGTCTTATCGGTTTTGTGCAGAAGCCTGAGAAATTAGCCATTTTGATGGGTACCTAGCAGGGGCGTATGAAATATTTTGTTTTGGGGGAAGGGGTGAACATTGGAACATCCGAGGTTTTGAAATACTCGACCCTACTACTAAAGTAGTAATAATAGCTATGTACTTAAGTTTTGTTTTTTGTAGTTGAGTTTTTTGTCTCCCTACAAAACATTCAAGATGAATATTTCCTTACCTTTCTTGATTGTATGCGATTAGAGCTTTTGCTTTTCTTTTTCTTCTATGAGCACTTAACCATAAGTGGCCTGACTTGCCTTTTCTCTTGTCCCTTTTCTGTTCCATTTTTGGAAAGCATAAATGTATATGTATATAGACATTCGTAACGGTACGTTTTATCACATACTCAACCACGTCAGATATAACGATAAAGAGGTTTACAAAACCACATAAACCAGGTAAATATATAACTGGGGTTAATGATATGCTCACTCCAAAAAAGTTAAAACAATCATGTGCCTATTAATTAAATTAGGAAGAGTACTAGAGTTTGTTTAACAAACCACTTATGAGAATGAAACATATACATTAGCAAAATTAGGTCTTATGAGAGAATTGTGAAGGCGATAGTGAAAAAAAAAGTTAAATACAGAATACTGTCTTATACTGAAATACTAGCACTCGGACACCATTCTAAATTCACAAGGAAGGAACCAGGCCAGCAGGGATGTTTCAGTTGCTGTGTGAGCAGACTCGTCAAACCACTTCCCCTCCAGCGCCAGTCTCCCCTCCCTGCTGTCGCGCTCGTCCGGCCTCGCCGCGCTTCAGCCATCACCAACAGCAAGCAGCACGAAGCAGGCTCCGAACAAAAATATCTAATTTTCACAAACGATTTCCTTGAAATTTAATGCTATGACTACCAACTTTTATGGTACCATTTTGTTCACAAGAATGAGCACATTTGTCCTATATGCTTAAAAGTTGAATTTTTCCTGTTCAGAAAGGAAGAACTAAACAGCCCAATTTTGTGTTTTGAAACATTTTTTTAAAATACTTAACATCGCGGAATATGAAATTTAAACTTATATAAAAAACAAACCGTCTTTATTCTCGTATGGTAAAAAAAATCAATTCTGTATCATTAATACTTTAGTTAATAAACGATTGAGAATTGTTATGTGTTTTTGAAGTTTTGAGGTAGGGTCCACAGAACCCTTAACTTACTCATATTTCGTTTACCTACGAAAAGACTACACGCTTGAAATTACGCTTTTCCGGCATCTAAAAATGGCTAAGCACATTTTTTTAGACTGCTGTAACTCCGAAAATACTACCTGAATTCGAAAAGTACAAAGCAAAATACATGCGTTGACCTTACGTACCTACTTCATACAACTCTTATCAAGTTCTTCTGTAGCCACGGTGGGCGGTTCGGTTCTTTGGATCCTGTGTCGGGAATTCAGCACGCGTTATGTGTCTGTGCTGTTCTTGAATCTTCTAGCATTTTCGAATTGTCTTGGTTACTGAGTGATTTTGAATTATGGTGGTCGGAATATTGATTATCGTTGTTGGCCGTGGGCGTACTAAGCCGTTGGCCATTGAATTCTTCAATTTTAAAAAAAGGCTCTTATTGTTCCGCTGTTCCCACGCATCAAATGTGGAAATTTGAAACGGGTGAAGATTCCTCTTAATAGCCACCGTTGTCAATAGTTCGGTGTTTTGGCTTGACGGTTTTCAAGGCCATGTTCTCCTGTTTCTACTGATTTTAAGGTACCAAATGTTTAAGCTTCAACCAGAGCCGGTATCCCAATCCCGTTCGCTAGTTTGGTTTTATATGGTTTTACTGAGATAGCTATCTTTTTAAAACATGAAATTGTACGGTTTTGACATATAAGAAACTTAATACAATTGTCGTTTATTTGATAAGTACCTAAAACCATAGTACATGTTGGCTTGATAAAATTAGCCGACACGATGAGAACCACTGAAAACAGAACTGCCGAACAGATTTTTTATATCTTCTCTCGTTTAGGCATTAAGAAAAAATAATTATCGCAAAAACAGGAGAGCATAGCCTTATAGTGGGTCGAAGTTTTTCGATTTATTGATTTCTGTTCGTTCGCGCTCATTGAAGGCAGATGGGGGACGAGAAATCCATTAGAAAACACGCCGACCAGTGGAATCGTTCGGCTCGCTTCTCGCAGGACGAAATGTGGGTGGACACCGGCGGGAATCAAGCCTGGATCGCATTGATAGTGCCCTAGCCGCCAACAATGTAGGTTCACTAGGAATGCTGGTGTATATTGCTAGGCGGAGTGTATATGCTGGACGGCAGTTAGGGCATGTTAGCGAAGTGTGCCGGAGTCAAGGTGTGGCGGCCTGGTGTAATGGCTAGCCGCCGGGCGAAGTTCCCACGGCCAAGCGCACGCGAAGCCAGCGGGGTCATGCCACAACCCCCTCCCCCCTCACTTCCATCACTGCCACCACGCCATTACTACCGCAGACCGTGCAGTTCCCCGCCGAGGTGGTAAAAACAACTGCGAGCCAGAGATAACTACTCTGCCCGTCTTATCTGCCGTCCTGACGATCATTAAGGTGGCTGTCTACACAGGCCAACACGCGATATGCAGCCGTTACAAGAGTATTATAAAACTGATCAACGTGTATAACTGAACTATGCTTAGGAACACCCTTCGAAAAATGTTGCATATCAATTACAGGTCTTCCTTGTGTCTCTAAAGTTTATTATTACGCTGCCAAAAATTGTGTTTCTATGATATATTTTAGGCATGAATCATAGTACAGAATATTTTAAAATGTATAGACGTGTAGAGTGCATCTTTATATTTAATATTTCAGCAAACAATGATAGGATCACCACTGCATGTCTCATAGATGCGAGTAGGCGAAAATGTCGCTGAAGAAGTACACGCCATATATTGCAAGTAAATACTTAACAATAAAATAAATAAAATCCTAGACGACATAAATTACTGTGTAAATTTTTGGACAACGTGAGATACATACATTTAGTATAATGTATTGTGCCAGCAAAAAGATTGGACATTGCTGTGTCGCAAATTGTTTACAGAAAACTATTCACAAACAATTTCATTGCCAACAAACTTGGCGAAAATTTACTTTTCTGTTTTTGCGCTATTATATCAACGTCGAAAAAAAGCCTTTAAATTTCATTAACGTGTGTTTAGTTACGTTCCATGCAGTTTTAACATTAAATCGTAACATTCATGACTTAGTTCTTACATGGAATATTTTAATCGTAGCCAAGAGCTAAAAAAATTATTTTCGTGTAGGCCCTGCAGTACGTCAATGGAAGTATGTTACTAACTGTGCGAGATGATACCTTATAGAAAATTTATGTAAAGATATCAAATGCAAGTTTTTGGAAGACAGAAATCTCAAGGCAGATGTTCACGATTAAAAATAGACACTGGAAAACCACATTACTTAAAATAAATGAAAGTAAATAGAATAAATAATGTCATTCGGGGTGCATTTAAAAATGACAAGATATGTGTTTGAGAAAAATGTTTCTGAATGCTTCAACTGTTATTAAATTATAATGTTACTCAGACCTTTCTGTGTATCGCGTGTTGCCTACACGTAAGGCTCCGCATTTTCTACGTTCGTTTTATCTCGGATACTTGAGACTGAAGGTCTTGCGACATGAAGAACGTTTTCGTACGTTGGTGCTTCCTACTACAAACGGTGTCATCTGGAAGTCAAAAAATAAAATGGCATAAAATTATGTACTAAAAAGACTTGACAAACTCCAGTATCTACAGAAGGTGAAATGTATTCAAAACTATACTCTTCGTAGATTGTAGAGTTTGATATTATTAAACCGCCCCATAACCTCATTATTTATTTCTTCTTACTTATAGTCCTTTAACAAAAATTGGTTTTCAATGTCAATTTAAATCGCGAATTTCTTCCTTAAGGGCAACGGAGCGACAAAGCTGTAAATATTTACAATTAAAAAAAATCTAGGTTATTGTCCAAATTCAAAGATCAAAAATCCGTAGACGATAAATTTGTACACTTCTTTACATAATTACGTAGTCATAGACTTACTTATTTTTTAAACACTGAGTGACAGATGATAGGTAAAGGCATAGTTTTCCATATCTGCCGTGAGTGCTCCGAAAATCAGAAAGTCTGTAACTGTGTAATAATGCAAGTGAGTACATCAGTATTATCAATGAATTGTCGAGCCTTGAATTTCGACAAAAAGTGAGACTTTTTAAAGGAAATTGTAAAAATGTATTGCTTTGTTACCACATCACCTTAAAAGATATGCACAAGCCAAATATTTTCATTACAACTTCAACATATTATTACAAAGAATCACATTACAAAGGTTTTAACGTAATGTCGTGAGCACCCGTACTTATTCTATCATGTAATTTAAAAAAAAAAATGTATTATGAGTAGCGAAAAACTGTTAATCTCCGTGAATACCCGCAGAACTACGAAGCTGTCCGACACGATACACAATGCGAACGTATTTCAAGACACGTTATACAGCTCGCTCTGACAACTAGGACGTAGTAACAGTTAGCTCTGACAACTAGGACGTAGTAACAGTTAGCTCTGACAACTAGGACGTA
>PNEQ01086022.1:0-14145 GCA_003012365.1 Medauroidea extradentata | reverse complement strand
TCGGATGCGTCGCATTGTGCTGCCGCTAATTAATTAAAACTATACAATCAGTAGGTATGTCAGTAAGAACTTAAATAAATATATTAAAGTATATTAAATACAGAGAGGTCGTTTGCAATTGATGTTGTTTCACTAATGCTGTATTCAAATAAGAAAATACACGGGACTACATGCAGTTATTCGCTACCAACCATACAAAACAATAATGTAACTGTTGTTAATGTTGGCTTATATGCAGTAACGGCTAGTGATTTTTTTCAAAGGTTAAATCTTTAGTGTTCACTTTATTCCGAATGGCCTATACACTTGATGACTGAACTATCTACTTGGTGTACAAAAAAAGTTTTTAAATTAAAGCAAATACAATATTATCTGCTATGAGTAACACACGCGAGCGAAGCTGCGGGCGCACTGCTAGTAGAATTATAAAAGCGAACGAAAGGGAATTCAGGAATAAAACGTTTGAGGCAGAGTAATGGTGAAATATACGTTGTTTTTATGGGAAGGAAAAGTTTTATTAAAGAGTGTAACTCTCTCAGAATGCATATTAAATGATCAGCAAATGTAATGTTTTAAGTAGATTATAAGGCATTTTACATGTTGTGAAAATTATAAAATATTAAACTTTACGTTTTGAATGCCTGTTAAGTAAATATGATATATGAAACTAGAATACGTTGTTGATAATCAATTTAATCTAGAATAGAAGCAGAAAAAACATATTATTTACTTTAAATTCTTTACATATGAAAACTTGGAATGAATTATATACATAAACACACTCAAACACACAACTGAGCCAGTCGTTTATCTGCTCACATGAGTTACATAATCGCTTAAATTTTAAAAAGGAAAAAGAACATTACTTTGTAAAAAAACTAAGTCTATACGATATATGAAGTGTATTGATAGTTAAAATCCACTGATTTTTTGAAAACATAATTGCGCACCACCATGTTTAAATGCCTTTTGTGCATATCTGCAGCGCTGCTAAATGGTCAGCGGCTGGACTTTTTAAACTCCCTTCATCTTGGTGTTTCACCGGCATATCACAGATGTATGGTGCCTTACGTTATTCTCACTGGCACAATCTAATGAGCGACACCTCTGTACAAATACGTTGATGCCAGTAGCCATGAAAAATAGCTACATATTTGAATGTAAGGCACTGAAACGAGCTGCTACAAAATTATTGATACTGCACAACACCTCATGTCGGTCCCTCATAAACATTTCTTTAGTTTTTAGTTTTATTTAATTTTTGTACACTACATCTAATGTATACGTTGCCGTGCCTGTAAATGACAACATAAACCACCCCTTTCCCTTGTAATCAAAAATTTAATCTGGAACGGTGAATAAATCATAGCCAGACCTGGGTCACATGTTGCCAGATATGGGCCAGTCATAAACAGACTTGATCATGTATAGTTATATCTGATTAAGATATGTTCAAATTTGGGCTAGGTATTCGCCTGGAGTGATTTGGAAAAACCCACGAAAACTGAAACCAGAATGGACGGACCGGGAAGCGAATCTTGAGTCTTCCCGATTACGAGTCCAGTGTTTTGCCTCCCCGCCATCTTGCTCAGTGGGTAGTACACAAGAACTAAGATGGCCGCCTGCCCAGACAGCCGAGTGGTGTGCAAAACCTCGGCCACAGACGACTACGAATTACTGAATAGGCGTATTTTAGCGGTTGAATTGTTCACAAGCTGTTAGCAAGCGTTTGCGGAAACTGTTTGCATTTACAAAAGATCGCTAAAAATGCAATAATTCAGTGAACAGGTTGTTGCTATTGCCTTATCAGGAATAGGATTGGACTGTATAAAGCGTAATACTTCTTCACCAATGTGTCTGTTGGAAATTGGACTCTTGTCACTTTTTTACATGCAAACATAATAAATTGTGGAAGGAAATTGAATTATGTAATTTAATGAAATTAAAAATTAATATTGTGGCATTTTCTTTCAAAGTAACTTAATGTCTCACCCATATTGCGCCTAAATACAGTTTGTTTTGGTTCAAGTTTTATTCGAGATAAAATAGGAAATAATGATAAAGGTGAACCTCCTGCGAACAAACCATGTAACCGTCCTCCTGCTTCGGTTGCCAGAAACGTGCAAACACCCTCAGCCTGTTGGCAGAACGTTTGCAAACACCGCCGTCATTACAGCTTCGACACTTCTAAGCCTCGAACGCGTAAAATACGTTCAGTCACAGGCGTTTACGATAACGTAGTAGGTATAATATACTCGGTAGTATTGTTCACGTGATTGTATCCACTCAGTCGTTGGATGTTTAACGGTTTTTTCTGAGCGTACGAAAAACTCCAGTAGTACGTTGGCGGCATATTTTAAAAAATGCAGCAAAATATGTAGAAATCGTATACTTCTGGCAGACCAGTAAGACCACGTTAGAACAGTGCAGAATAACCTTTTGTATTGATAATATGCACGTATACGGCATAACAATTTATTACTACTTTTTGTTTATAGTAATGTATATACTGCACAAAAATGCTTGAGCTAACCCCGAAAAATTTCCATAGCAGTAAGAGATTGAACGTGAAAGTTCTCTGACACACACCCGCTGCTTTTTGCACTCATCGAGTGTTAACGATATGCGAATAAATTGAAAATGTAAAAAAAAAAAATATATATATATATATATTTAGAAGACGTAGTAAATAATAATTTATTCCACATCTGAATTACGTTCACAGTTTTTTTTTACTTGGTAAACTTCTCCAGACTTCTCGTCCAACAAAAATACTATATTTCGACACCGTCTTTTTCGTGAATATACACCAAAACGCCTTACAACATATTTTGTTTCATGTACACGTGGCGGAACCTGTGTTTGTTTACTTTTTACGCGCTGTCTTGTTTTTAGTATGCTGATGGCTGTTTACCATACTCTCGAGAAGGGTTGACTTGAGTAGGTCCTGAGAAGAGATGGAGTTAAATATTTAGTGATCTTGAGGGCCGGTAGACTTTTACCGCATGAGGGACTTACCCGATTGTAGATCGAGTAGATCGAGTAATGTTTTCGTAAGTGCCTCAGGCGGCCAATGGTCGTGATTTCCGGCACACGCAGTTTGTGAACGGACGCGGAAAACGGTAACCAGTTTCGCAGGTACTTGGCCCGTGTACCTCCACGTATAGTGGCTACATGGACTGAGTATTATCACATGTCCTCGGTCACGTGTCAGACACGACCTCGACTAATATTCCCAGTGTACGAGCTTGGCAGCATTCCACGCTCGAGTCGGTACTCAACAAGGAAGGATTCCATGTAGCATTGTTGCGCGTTGGAGACCTTGACACTTGAATCAGTCACTTGAAAAACACCACATGTCACATTCAAGAAAGAGCTGTTAAATAATGATATATTGAAAAGTTATATTTCGATAAAACTTCTAAATAAGGAAACGTTATTTTTAACAAATAGGTGTACGTGTCACGTCTGTATTCGACATTTGTGTTGCACATATTGAAAAGTAAATACCAATAAAACCATGTTGGGAAAAATGAGACATGTAGCCTAGTGTTTCTCAAATGACTTATTCATTTGAGGTCACTTAGGCCACCATATTAGCTATACGTTTTAATATGTATTATGAATTACAGTAAAATAAAAATATTGCAAGTCAAGTTACCTATTTACGAAGACACGGTGTAGCTTCTTTACGACAAGGTTATAGTCCGTGCGGCGACACGACCCCGTCTCAACGTCGGTAGTCGTGTGTCCTCGTCTGCCGACGGCCAACTTCTGATTGTCTCCAACAGGGGGTGGCCATGTTTATATAAATGTAGGAGAGATTTGAGAAGCCACCTGCTTGAGCGTCACATCACGGTGAAACTCTTTTCGAGAACCTATCACAATGTGATAACTTCGTAATAAAGCCCCTGGTCCGAGCAAATAAGTAGTTAATATTATTAGTTACATAGCGTATTTGTATTAACATCTGAGATGTTTCCATTGTTTAAAGGCGCCATTATGTGACGGCCAAACGAGCAGCTTCACCTGCGCACAACAAGCCATTTCCTTGTCCGTGGTCTCCCATTACGTCTTGAAACACGGACCAAAGAGAGGCTGACGTAACAGCTGACTAGAATCAGACTCGTAAGTTTGAGCACGTAAGCACACACGTGTAAAGTTTCTTTTTGATAAATACTAGATGAAAACCACGACTCTTCGGTTGTGATGTTTTTAATGTAAAGCAATAATATTTCAGAAACGAAAGTTTTTAAAAAGTGCTAAATGGTGCAAAATGATGTTAATTACTGTTTCAGAAACATTCTGAAAGAGAAAATTAATTCACTCAATTTTTGTGTGCTGCATTCTACCCTTGTATCCCATTTTGCCCCCCCCCCCCCCCCCAATCACTCTCTTCCTCTCTCTCGCTCTCTCTCTCTCTCTCTCTCTCTCTCTCTCTCTATATATATATATATATATATATATATATATATATACATATATACATACATACACATACACACAGCGGCGGCTCGTGGGTTGTTGCCAAGTGGGGCTGCAGATAGTCGGAACTGTACACTCTTGACGAACGCGCCGTAGACCAACGACCAAGAAATATTTGCCGGCTACTAGATGTGTTGTGATCACTCAGTAGTAAGGGGTACCTGCCTATCAGCGTGTCAGAGGCTATAGAGTCAACCAGCGCACAACCCTGTACAGTTCTTGGCAACTGCAGCCGTACCTGGCAACAACTCACGAGCCGCCACTGTCTATATATATATAATATAATGTATGTGTGTGCGCGCACGCCCAAATCACCAAAGTTTCATCGCAATCGAGTGAACTGCTCACGCTCAGGAACTTACAAAAGACGAGCAAACAAACTTTAATTTTATTTATTTGTTTATTTGGAAGAATGCTCCAGCGCCTGGAGCCGGGAGAAAGTCAGCTAGCTGGTCCGTGTTTCAAGTTTAACCAGTGTTCGTCGACTTGACGAATATTACGTCACTCTCGAGATGGCGACGGCAGCTTGCATGACGAACATTTTTTCAAAGCATGTCAGATTGAGTAGGGATATTATGTTCTCGCTTCCATTTTAATTTTTTCTGCTTGTAGAATTACTTCGGTATTGTAACGTTGGCCAAACATAGACTGTTCATAAACTGATCATACAAAAATATACTTCATATGAAAGTAACAAAATTCTGCCTCAGTAATACTATAGAACGTATTAAATCCCGCGGCAGAATTCGTGCAGTTCCACTGCTTTGTTCTAACAGAGCGTAGCAAAATGTGTACAGCCGATGCCTCACGTGCGCAAAGGCCGCTCTCTCTTTGTTCAGACACATCTCTCATTTGACTGCACGACAGAAAATAATGCAACCGACACACCAATATCACCAAAAGACACTGAACTTTTTATGGAGAAAATGAACCTTTGCTGACATGAAAAGTTATTACCGATTTTTTTTGGAAGAGGTGCCACAATAAAGTATTCTCCAAAACAAAATGGCGGCCTTAATTTGAAATTGAAGAGTTGCAGTATTTAAACGTGGTGAATCTGCCTTTATGTGCATCACAAAAATTGTAATTTTACTCTCTGAAAATTCGTTATTGTTAGTTTTAATCGCAAAGTTGACAACAAAGCGATAAATTGCAAAAAATAAAAACTATCAAAAATATAAAAACAAATAAATACATTTTCAATACCGTAAATATCTTGGAAACCTTAACGATTAAGTAACAGTTCCCTTATTAGTTTTGAAAGTACGTTTAGGCCTCTTTAATTTGATAGGTTCTACCTATATAGTGAGTGAAGAGATTTTGGTCAGCACTTAACATCTAGGTAGGTAGTGCTGGTGAGGGGTGAAGAGATGTGAGTATGGAGCAGCGCTGGAATGATAGGGCGGGAGGAACCTGAGATACATGAGAAAACCCGCCGTCCAGCGATATCGCCCGGCATGATTTCCACTAGCGAAAATTCGGGGGTCGACTCCGCAGGTAATCGAACCCGGTCCGCGTTGGTGAAGGGCGAGTGTTGTAGCCACTGCGCCAACCAATATGCGTGTACAGCGTGATCAGGCCCTGACATCTGCGGATTTTCCTGGTTCGTCGTATGATTTGCCTTTGGTTTGGCGGACAATGCGTGAACTCTGCCTTCTGTGAAACGGTCTTGTTCACTGATGAAGCGGCATTTAAACGGGACCAAATAATTAATTATCATAATGAACACATCTGGGCCGAAAAAGCCTCATAGCGTCGTGCAAATACGCCTCCAACAACAGTTCTCTGTCGATGTTTGGGTTGTCATTATGGGACCTATTTTCCTGCCACGAAGACGCAATGATGCTGAGACATACGAAGCAATCTTAATGAACGACATACCTGTTTTGTTGGAAGACGTCCCATTACTAGAGAAGGTGATTTATCGCGAGAATGTTTTCTGCCAGCGTATTCTGCAAATCAGTGTAGCGTCCTGCGTCATGTATTGTTGGCCGACGGTTGTGTGCCACGGTGTAGTTCTTTACAGACGAATCTCAGACGCTCAGTAGTAGTTCACCAGAGTTATCATTGGCCCAGTCAAATAGGGACTCGCCAGTAACGAAATAATAGCGTCAGAAATGAACACATTACATTGAAGCCTAGCAAACAGTCAACTTTTCCCGCGATAAATCACCTCTACCCATTACACATACGACAGATAATGTACTTCACGCATAATGAAGCTCCTGCGCACTTCCCTGTCCGAGCACGACGGCGTTTAGGTGCAATGTTTGATGAGTGTTGGATAGATAGAGGTGACCCTATTCCGTGGCACGTAATCAGACATTCCCCAGGTATTCATCAACGTACCCGGCAGTCGATGTTACGGCGGTCCAGTCATGTGTACGTGCTGATGGAGGGCATTTTGTACATTTCCTTTAAAGCAGTAAGTGCCTACAATATCGTTTCACAAGTTCCTAACAACTGTCACTGTTGTTCCTACTGTATGCCCACATAACAATTTTTGTTCCTCTACGTGTGAGGATTGTTTCCCCAGAATATTGACATGGAATTTTGTAACATACTGTATTCTCGATGGCATAGTTAAAAGAGCGATGCCTCTGCCCAAAGACTTCTCAGTTTTCGTATTTAAAAGATAAAAAATACATAATGCTTAGGGATGGTGATTTATCATGGTAAAAGTTTCTTTCCTCACTAGAGACGGTGAGAGATTTTGGCCAGCGCTCAACATCGAGGTCTTTAGCGCTGGTGAGGGGTGACATGAGGTGGACATGGAGTAGCGCCGGAATGAAAGGGTGGGGGAAACGGGAGATCTCCGAGAAAACCCGCCGTCCACCAGCGGCATCGTCCGGCACTATTCCCACGACCGACCCCGACAGAAATAGAACCCGGATCGCCTTGGTAGGAGGCGAATGGTCTGACCACTCGGCCATCGCAGCCTCTTCCTTACTGGAGAGTCCCTGCTTGAATTTGCCAATGATAGCTCTGGTGCGCTACGAATGAACGTTTATGATTCGTCTGTAAACAACTAAACTGTGCCACACAACCCACGTCTAATCAAACAAGTCGTGTGACACTATACTCAGGGACAAGAAGTTTTCGCGAAAATATGTTGCATCTCTTTGTTTCAGTGCCTTAGGTGCACACTGCAGCTCTGCTCAGTGGTCATTAATTGGATGTTTTACTTCCAGAGTCTTGGGATTCTATCCACAAATCATAGACGTGTGGTGTAGCAGTTAACACTGTTCTGATTGGCTCAGTCAAATGAGGAACGACTCTTCACAATCACACTCAGCCAACAATTATGACTAGAGATGATGGTTTATCGCTTAACTAGACTGTTTGCTAGGTTTCAATGCACGTTCAGCTTATCAAAAGATTACTGACTTTCGCTTGTACGTAGAGGCAACAAGAGTCCCGATATTGTAATATTTGATGCCTGTTACTGGTCTGCAGACAACTACGTTTTATGAGACGTGTATCACCCAGTCATGCTTGTTATAAGAAACTGCAGCGTTTTCAAGGGTGTGTTAGCCCATAACATTTTCGCGATATTCCATCATCTCTACTAATGAAGTAGAACTGCAGATGTACGCATAAGGTATTGAAACAAAGAGGTACAAACATCATTTAGCGAAAACTTCCTGTCCCTAACTATACTATTTTGGAGAACACACTGTCAGAAACTTTTCTCTTGATTTTCATGTATCGCTAACAATGCTTCAATAAATTTATCCCTACCTCCTCATCTGTTCCTCTCTTCCGCACCACTCTTGGAACATTCGGAGTAGTCGCCGTAGTCGTAATACACAATTACACACGCCTACAGCTAGATCTGCACAGAGATTAATGTCCAGGGTCATTTTATGAGACGGCCAGTCCCCGGTGCAATGTAACCCTCCACCCCACCATTTTTTTTCCTTTTTAAATGCAGTGGTAATTTTTAAGGTATGGCATATTTTTCTTTGTATTGGCATTGTTACAAAACTGCCGTTTAACTATGCTTTAGACATTATTAAAAGGCGTAGGGGGGCTGTAGTCAAAGTTATCTCTTAATACTGAAACTAGTTAAGCTGTTAAGTTAAGAATGAGGGTTACGGTGAAATGAAATATGTTAATCTAATTACGATGGCTTTACTCTACATAATTTAGTTACATAACACTACAATGTTATCTTATACTATATAATTTAGATAGGAGGAGAGCGGTTGTTTAGATAATTACGTTAATGTTTTACTCTATTACCTCACCGTTAGCATGATGTGCCGGAGGCTGATGATGACTGTGTTGGCTATCGACGGACGGCGGCACGTCGTGGGTCTCGACCCAGGACCATCCTGACGAGCTGGTGACGGCTGGAAGACTTGAAGGAGATAGACCTCGATTCCTCCAATACTTCGTTATATCGTCACACTTCAGTGCATGTGGGCAGAATCGCCGAGGTCTTTGTCTTGTGCAACTACTGACCTTATTCCACTGCCGTCGTCGCTAACCCGTCCTTCAGGCGAGGCTCTTGGTAATCGTAACAGCATGTAGTCACTAATATAAACATTAAAATTGCAAGTATCACAATAAAATTCATTCAGTTCATACAGAAATATTATAAATACACATGCAAGCAAAATATTAATATTGTTAATTACTATATGCAATTCTTACTAAACTAAATGAATACTTAGTACTGTTGTTGCCACATTCATTTCAGTTATTAATAATTCCCACTTTTTTGAAATTCAAAAGTGAGTCCTGGGGCAAATGCCCATCTTGCCCCTCCCCCCTTACTCAAGGCCCTGGGTATGTTACTGTATACAGCCGCTACATCCACTCTGTTATGAGAGTGTGTATGTACACTTCTGAATACGCCCTCGCAAGATGTTAGGCAATCATGACGACGGAAAGGAGAATGACGAACACAGCGTGGCCCTATTACTCAAGCTGACACCCCGTGACAGCTGATATCCCCACTCCGGCAGCCAAAAATTGGGACACACATTGCCACACATGTTGACGACGTCTTTCTCTGGGTCTGGCTTGTCTCATTCACTCTACGCCGTAACCACGTACCGAACACACATCAATAAATAGAGATAAAAAACATTCGCGTGTTCTCTGACCTGCAGACTAACCTGCAAGAATATGTCTACTCAAACAGACATCATGGCTGCTAGCTGACACAGTGCTACCACATTATTGGACCTGCATTTAGTTGCGTATTTATCATTGGCTCTGCGCACTTCATCAGATGGCAAATAAGTTGAGGGCCAATTGAGAAAGTGACACAAAATTACAGTTGTTTTGAGTTTTAGTTACTTTAAAGAAAACGCGAATTTTTCAGGTACCTCTTCACCAACCTCGGAAAACTTTATGAAAATAGACTTTTCAGTAACGAAGTAAGAATAGTGACAATAAACAGAGATCATTTAAAATTTCTTTAACTGTTAGGCAGGATTTACAACGATCCGTCGTGTTCGCCTGTCATCCGTCCATTCGCCGATTTTTTTAGCTTGTTCCGTCCTTTCAAACGCTAGCGATTTAAAATAACGCGTCATTCGTCCATTGTTATTACTTTAATTTGCAATCCTTCTATGAGATATAAAAATTTCCTAAAAACAGATTATTTCATATTTTTAATCAATCTATACCTGTTAATAATTGCAACTGCCGTTCTTCACCCCAAATAAATTTTACGAGAAAAATTATTTACTAATTAAATTACTTATATCTCAATGCGAGTAAGCACTGTGTGAAAATAATTTCGGTTAGTGTTTTAATTATTTCCCGAATGACAAAATTGTCTATATCGTTTTTTTAAAATTAATTTATAGCACCAGCTAACAATAATAATAAAATTAAATAAACATTACAGCATTCTTGTTCAAATTAAACCGTTAAAACGATCGTCGTCATCTCCAGAAGACTGTAATTTCATACTTTCGTCCGTAAAAAAGTTAAAACTTGGCAAGCTTTCGACGGACGGATAGAATTATTTCAGACTCCTGATTGGCTGGAAATCACGTTATCGACGGACGAATGACTGACGGACGGGCGCGACGGATCGTTGCAAAGCTTGCTTCAATATTTAAGTAATGCTCTCTTCCTCCATAACCTTTTAATATGTGTTTACGGATTACAAAATAAAACTGTAGTTTGTTTAAGACGACAAGAACTTTACAATTTAATAAATATATTCCCCCTTCTGTTTTACGAGTTGTATACGACTCCGTTGTCCGTTTCCGCAACCTTTTGTTCATACCTTCCCTCTCCTAATGTTGATCTTCTCTTAGGTTGCTCTGTTGCATTTTCTTCTTCAATTATTTCTTCCTTTCTACAAAAGGTTTTCCTTTTCTTCTCTTATGTACGGAGGTTGCTAACGTAATTCTTCGGCCACCGTTCTTCCTCTAGCGTCATCACATGTCCATACCATTTTTAACGATTTTTTTTAACTCTTCGATGATGTTAACAATTTTCATTCGTTACTGGGTTTTCTCGTTTGTAATCTTCTTCCCTATTGTGGTTATGCAACTCTGCCTTTGAAATCATTTGCATAGCTTCTAGTTTTTTTTTTTTTTTTAATTCCTCACGTTTCAGCTCCATATAAACTTACGTTTTGTATCACTGATCCACTTTTATTTACGATAAGTTTGGCAACAAAAAATTTAACTCGGTCTCGTTTAAATATTTCTTACCAGTCGCCTCGCCGTCCTCTATAATCGGCCACTGGACTAACTCTAAGCATAGGAATCCACACAAGAAGTAAAGAGAAGAGATTTTGGTCAGCATTCAACATATAGGTCTTTAACGGAGGTGAGGGGTGAAATGATGTGAGAATCAAGCAGCGTCGGTATGAGGGGGCGAGAGAGATTCTCGAGAAAACCCCCGACTAGCGACATCGTCCGGCACGATTCCTACATGCGACAATCCGGGGACGACCCCACCGGGAATAGCACTCTGATCGCCTTGGTAGGTGAGTACTCTAGCCTTTGCGCCAACCAGTGGCGTAGTTAGGAGGAAAGGGGCGATATCGGTATACACCCCCCCCCCCCCCGAAATTCTATGGAAACGTTAAAATTAAAAAGTATGTTTCACGAGCCAACACAATTGCAGACATGCTGAAGCAAAAACTTAAATTTGTACTTGTATTTTTCATATATCAGCATAGAGGTTTTCACTTTCTTACTATTTATTATCCTTAAAACTAATAAAATTTATTAAAGTGGTATATTAATTTTTTGGTTCGCAAAGTTCTTAAGTAGCACCATTTTGTACCTTAAAAAAAAATCCGGGGGAGGACCCCCGGATCCCCCCCTTATATTACTGTCGTGAATGGGTAATATCCCCCCCCCCTAAAACAATTGTTGGCTACGCCCCTGGCGCCAACCGCGATCCCTCAACACAAGAACTGGACCGCCTTGGAGGGACGCAGTATTTACAGATGAAGAGAACGTCTCTAGTTCGCGTCACTGCGCTAGTCGTTTTGATAAAGATGACTTCAGGGGTATATCATATTTTCCTAAGCATTTTTGTCGAGCGTTAAGTAAGGCGTCGTCTAGGTCAGCCAAACTGGCGAAAGAACATTCTAGTAAATAGGTACTGGGATACTTCGTTAGTTCAGTGACTAGACAATCACCGTAGCCTTAGCTAAATGTCAGTGACCATTGCTCAAGGGAGTAACGAATTTCTTCACTGATCGTCAAATATAGTGAGATTCACTTCTGTTTTTTTTTTCGTAGGTTCGCTACTGGTTCAGAGATGTACTTAGGGACATGAAAATTTCGCGAATTCAATTATCTGCATGTTAGAATCAACTATCCTATGCATACTCAAGCCTTGGCCATTTGTCCGTTAGCTGCTACTCAGTGAAACAGCAGACAACGAACGAATAGACGGGGCTCGAGTATGCACAGTATAATGGATTCTAGTCTGCTGGTCATTGAGTTCACGAAATTTTCCTGTCCCTAGATATACTCTGTTTGGTATAACTTCAGTACATTTTGACAGCTATATGGGCAATTACTAGAGATGATGTAATATCGCGAAGACGTTTTGTACCAACATACCTTTGAAAACACTGTAGTTTCTTGTGACATGTATGATTGGGTGATACACTTCTGAACAAACGTAGCTGTCTGCAGACCAATAACAGGCATCAAATATTACAATAGTGGTATTCTTATCGGCTCAGTCAAATAGGGTAACAGCTCCGCGTACAAGCGAAAGCCAGTCATCTTCTGGTAAACTGAACGTGCGTTGAAACCCAGCATACAGTCAAGATTTCCCGCGATAAACCATCGTCTCTACCAATTACTCTTAATGTTATGTAATCTCTGTAGCACTGGAAGAGAAACTTTACAGTGCATCCGATAGAAATGTACATTTTAGTTTCATTTCAGAGTAAACATTTTTTACTTATAATGTGTCATATACGTCTACAATATATATAAGTGGGTGCAATCACTTGGGACGTGGAAATTTCACGTTATTAACTGACGAAATGCTATAATTCACGGGCCTATATTTCCCTAACAAACTTCTTGATGTTATTGTGGCTTCGGATCTTCCTATCTTCGTGTGTCTTCTTATTGACAGGAACAGGAAGTTTTCGCTAAAATATTTCTGCACCAGTTTCTTTCAGTGTCTTATGTTCACAACTACAGTTATGCTTCGTGGCCAGTGATTGGATGCTTTAACTCATAGCGTCTTGGGATTCAAGCCACAAATCACAGACTTGCGGTGTAGTAGTTAACCTTGCTCTGATGGGCACAGTCAAATAAAAGATGGCTTTGCGCAGTTACACACAGTCGATAACCAGGAAGTAAAACTGCACATGTGCACGCCAGACATTGAAACAAAGCGAGGCAAAATTATTTTCGAGAGAACTTCCGGTCGTTATATATTGATAGTGAATATTTTACAGCTGACCTTATAGCAGTGGCTGGAAGTGTCCTCGAGGCTTGCCACACAAACTGCCGACCAACAGAAAGTTATCAACATTTTTCGTTACGGTAAGAAATTGTCGAAAAGTATGGCTACTAAACAAACGATATCTCGTACAAATGAGCACACAGTAACTAGGATGCCAGATAAGAACGCGATATTTGCAAGTCTCTAGCAATCAGATTTATTTTACTCAGAGGCACAACAGCTCAAATTCCCAATGGTGGTTCTAATTTTCATAAGGAGGTACCGTGATCACCATCTTGGGTACTAGAGTTTTGCTTTCACAAAGTGGTTAAAAATTACATATCGGTAGGGCCATGAACTTTTCGCGAAAAAAATTTGGCCGCAGTTTGTTTCAGTGCCTCATGTGCACATCTGCATTTCTGCATCATGACCAGTGATTGGATGTTTTAACTCTCATGTGTCTTGGGGTTCTGTAGCAGCCCCCGTAATTAGTAGTAGTTATCACTGTAATTATGCATAAAGTATATGTCAAACAAGTGTGAATGGAAAGAGATCTCTATAGTGTTAACACTAATAATAAGTATTTTATAATGAATGTATCAAAACTGTATAGAGTTAATGTACAATAGTAAAGTTGATCATGGTAGTGTATTGTTTAGTTATTGTTTGATAAGGAAGTATACGTCATGGTGACTTTGTAAATAACAAACATGTGAGTGACTATACGACGAAACTCATCATGTGACTAAATCCAAGAAT
>PNEQ01086021.1:0-14146 GCA_003012365.1 Medauroidea extradentata | reverse complement strand
TAACAGTGAATCGGCCAGGGCCAATACGACTGGACCGAAACCAAAGCCTCTCATCGTGTTTCACGATGATAAACACCCCTACCACGAGCTGTACCAGGCCCTCACAGCAGAGAATATTAGTTTCAAAGTGCACAATAATAACCTGGGCACTTACTACCAAATGGCGACTATTCCAGAACACATAGCTGCTCTCAGGATACTGACGCAAGTAGGGGTGGAACATGCCGCACTGCGCGCGAAGTCAGAGCGCCCAGGCATGTACATAGTGAAAAATGTCCCCAGAGGCACTGACTGCGATACCATCGCAGCCGATCTCACTAGGCAAGGCGTGGCAGTACAGAAAGTCACGCCTGTACAGAACAGAGGCAGGCAAGTACTCTCAATGTACAAAGTGGATGTCGACCACGAATGCCGCGCAATATTACATGTACAGTACTGCATGTGCGTGCGTGTAAAAATTGAGCCTTTCCATCACCAGAGGTTAGGGCATGTTTCAGGTGCTTGCAAGGCCACGACAGTGTGTCGTCGGTGTGCCGGCAATCATGCCACAAATAAGTGTAAGGCTTCTGCGCCTATGTGCGCTCTCTGCAGCAAGTCTCACGCGGTTAATTACCGCGGCTGCGAGGTGCACGTGAAGGCTGAACGTTCCCGCAGGCCAGCTGAACAGCGACCTAAGAGACAGCCACAGCTGACCCAGTCGCCAGAGAGACCAGCAATACTTTGCTAGTCGGCGAGCTGGTAATTATCCTATGCAGACTCGAACTAGAGACCCTCAGCCCAGGAAACAGGCAAAGAAGCCTAACTCGAGCCCCGAGCAGAACAGCCGTAAGTCGCCATATTGTGGGTGGCATAAGAACAGCAGAAAGTAATGCAATGTAATGCTGTGCGACAGTTCGTATCAAAAAAGGAAAAATGTAAACATGAAATTATTGTTTCAGTTAATCAGTAATGAAGAACAGTACCGGGTGGGACAGCACAGTTTTCAAATCCTAAGGATATGACGTGTTATCTCGTACTATATGTATATGCATTATAAACTTGATGAAAGTAAATAAAAGTTTCTAACCTGTGGAAAGATAATCCTCCGCAACTGTTAGTGCAGCCGAAAGCTGCACAAGCTTTCGCCACAATTTTGTAATTAAAGAAAAACTAAAACAGTTCAATTCAACTCGATGTTAAGTGTGTATGTTTTTGCCACTACTACGTCGTCTGCTAGAGGCTTTACATTTGCTCAAATGCTTCCACTCCATGCGAGATAAATTCTAATAGGCCTACTTTCTTCACCAGAGAATTATTAGTCTATTTTACCCTCATCGTGGTTCCCGCCCGTGTCAATTTATTTACCGAAAGATACAATACACTTGAACTGAGGCTGGATGTTGACTGATTAATGTATCCCCTGGAAATTCCCCCATAATGCCAGGTACAAAAATAAAGTCCTCGACACACAGCTATATGGTGGTTGAAAATGCAGGATAAATTCTCCTGTAAGTAGATG
The DNA here is from genome assembly GCA_003012365.1 of Medauroidea extradentata. NCBI lineage: Eukaryota > Metazoa > Arthropoda > Insecta > Phasmatodea > Phasmatidae > Medauroidea > Medauroidea extradentata. The sequence goes on along the minus strand of PNEQ01086021.1, from coordinate 12,648 downwards.
ATGTGAAATGTAGTGTGCCTTCACTTAAGTGGGCACAGATCTATAGTCGCCTTCTAGCTATCGTGGTGAGAAAGATGCACGTGGTCATGGTGAACAATTATGTTGCGGTTCAAGAGCGGCGGGCGCCAGACTTCCGCATGAGCGGCTAGTCTCAGGAGACACACTAAAGAAATGACTGGTGCAAAAGATGAAGTCTCCGAGACTGCGACACTCACGACACGCGTCCTCTCACGTTGCCCATTCGATGAAGACTGGTGTTCCTGCGCTTTGCCAGGAGGGGCCGTCGCTAGAGCGGAGGAATGAACAATCCCTTGGTGAGGGGATGAAATGGTCACATGTCATACAATTCTTACACAACAGTTAGCTTACATTTTTGGTCATGTCTGAACATTAATTCCTGCTGGAAAAGAACATTTTACACATAAACCTTCCACAATAATGCACAAAGACCTTGACTTGATAGATATTGAAATTAAATGTCAGTTACTGTTGTGGTGTAGTGTTCCTTCGCAGTAATTGTTGGTGACTACAAAATATGGGGCAAACTAATTAATTACTAATTAGTGTGCAATCAACGACTTCAGTTTTGCCATGCAAATTAGCATGATATAAATTCAAGTGTTCGGTGGTTAGTCAGCCTGAGTGTCTGGTGGTCTGAGAGAATGTTCTAGAAGTGGATGTTTCTGCCAGTTGCACTGAATCTGTTCTTGTTTGCACTGGCTTTCACTAATTATTGAGTGTCTGTGTAAGTGTATTAATATTGTTCCATTTCCCAGCCTTGCCAGTAAGCCACGAAAACAGCTGAGAGTGCTGTCGACATCATAGTAATTGTGTTCTGAAGTGCAGTGAAAACATATGTCAATTAGTGTCGTGGATTTATTGTATTGTAATGTAGATACTTGTGGTAAATTTTATTGAATGGCAGTGTTCGTGATTAAGTGCTTCGCTAATTAAAGTAGAATTTTTGTAACACAATAGATATATCAATGTGTTTGACACGCGCGGTCGTCACAGGGTTTGTCGCAGCGGTGGGGCGCCATAGCTAGTTATTCTCGGTCCAGCACAAGACTCTGGAAACAACAAGGTCAGGTCGACCACCGAGCTGTATGTACCGTGTGTGCCGCTGTCTGGAGAGAATGATTGTTAGAACCTATTCTGTGCTGGTCCATGCTACAACACACATTGAAATGTTACAATGAAATTCTACAATACACATTGCACATGGCTTTCGTCGTTCAGCAAGTCGCAAATCAAATAAAAATATGTTAATAATTTAAAGAATTTAGTGCTAATGATTTTCAAATACACGTGACATAGGACTCTAAATGAATATAATTAGGCTACTGTAGATATTATTTGCCAGTCAAGTGTACACTGAGGTAGGTGTGATTCGTGTAAATTGCTACATAATGTCAGTAGATTAGAAACACTGCGAAATTCTCACGAAACACTATAAACTAAAAGTTCAGTTCTCCTATATTACGAAGAAAATAAAATGTTCACAACATTTATTGGTACAGGTACTTGCGAAACATATTCGCTATTTATTAACGTTACAAATTGCATAAATGTTTTAAGGTGCAAATAACATTTCAGACATAAACATTACATGTGACGTCAAAGATATATAAATAGTCCAAAACGCATTACTTTTTTTTTTTTTTTTGCTACTGGGAAACACTGCTGAAAAGCATTTTTATTTGACATCTACTGAGAGACTTCACTGACAATTTGGTGTTCCTAAGAAAATCTTTACTGGCAAGTCGTCTCGGTGCTGACAGTTAAAAATGGAATACGGCCTTAGTAGGTAACTAAATACTTGAGAAAAAAATATAGGTACTTAAACCATCAAACCAACTTATGATATCCAGGGAAAATTTACAATGTGCGAGAACTTTGTCCAGCTGTCATATTACCAGCACGTGGTATTTATGCTCGGTTTTAGACATTGCACCCCCTACCACGCTGCTTCTAAGTAGTTTTCGAACATTTCTCTAGCCGAGAACTCGCTTATTCTTGTCACAGCTACTCGCGAAACAGCTACTTGTGTTGCAAGACGACGAAGGAAGTTTTCTAAGGATATAGTGAATGTGGTATTTTTTAAATGGTAGGGTGTTTGAATGTGATCTTTGACAACCAGGGAGGGATAGGTATCACTACCAAAATGTCTGAAATATTCAGAGGCTAGATTCTGGCTCATATATTAGTGTTAAGCCTGGGCCTTTCCTAACACGAATATTGTTGCTAAAACTACATAACATTATTTGAAACAAACACAAAACAACTAGGCTACAGCATGTTCACTCTAAAGTCACAACTTTTTCAAACAATTAAGTTTTCCCCTTTTTGTCAATTCGCATAATTCTGTCACTTGTTAGTAAAAAATATTATCAGTTTAGGAAAAAAAAACAGAGTACATGTTTTGGCATACTCATAAACATCTGTAAATTATTGTTATTGATAAGGAAGTCTTTAAAATGCTCACTTCACCAAGAATAGCATTTTAAAAAGTTGAATACTTACATAATTTTATTAGTTTACTTGTAGCTTACAACAAATCTTCCACAAACCACCACAAACTCTAATTAAAAACAAATCGAGAAAGCACGGTCGTAGAAGAACAGGTCTGGACACTCGCCTGGAAACTTGACCCCCTTGTTGTTTGGCTGTAGTTCACCAAGTTGCCGAGAATATAGTGTTTTATTGGCGCTGATGTTACGGCGGTCGGACTAAACTCCGACCACTTTATTCCATTGTTAAATTTATAAAGTAAATAAATATTGCTGGAGCCTTTTCTTAAATTTGTGAGCGAAGGAAGTATTTCGTAAATTGATAAAAAATACGTTTTGATAAATTAAAAGAAAGTGGGCGGAGTTTGAGTCCGGCCGCCCTAAATGAAGCGCCAATAAAACACAATATTATCGGTAACTTAGTGAACTGCAGCCAAACAACAAGGGGTCAAGTTTCCAGCGAGTGTCCAAACCTGTTCTTCTACGACCGTGGTCGGTACTTACCATAGAAAAGGGAGTAGTTAGTACTTACAGAAATGTGTTTCAAAACGCATTTATGTTGTTGAGTTTCAATTTTATTTCAACGTAGACTGACATAAGCACAACAGAAACAACTAACTTCCTAAGATATCGCAGCCACCAGGGAGTGGCTATGCCGTATACTGCGCAGGCAAACACTTGAAGTCAGAATGTTTGAACCCTTGTTGTACGAAGGATTATGCACGTGGTCACTGTTGCTCGTAAACATTGCTTTCGCCATAACAGCCTATGTGTTTTCCACGAATTATGAAGAGAGTAAAGTAGAAATGATTTATCGAGTGACAAATATGCCATGTTTATACTTGTTTGTTTGGAGAACTTTTTTTTTTTTTTTTTCATGAAATGTGAACTTAACAAGACGATTGCATTTTGAAACACAATTCTGTGTGTACCGACATTGCTTGTTTGTGTGTGGACTGTGGAAACCATTGTTGTTCTAACAGTAATTAATGCATTCATGCTGGTTACTACCATTTATTTATTTAACATTTTGTGCGCAAATATGTTTGTTTTATTGCCAATACCAAGCAGCTACACATCGTCAGTGACCTACACACGCGCAAATAAACAGTGTATAACACACACCAATGGAAACACTCAAAACTCACGACGCGATACGGCCATGCGCTCCCGAGAGAGCGACTGTCCCGGGAAATAAAGGTGCAGGAAAAGTTGCGTTGTTGTAACACACGTGTTCCCTGCACAAAACTTAACACTCGTACACATACACAGTGAAAGCAGTCCTGCTCTCTCATGGCCGGACAGTGGCCTACACAAGAACTGCAAAACCACGTGGATAAAACGATTGTCAGCTAAATCTCTGGGCTGCAGTGACCTCTCTGGGTGAAATAATAACACAAATAAATCATCACTTAGGTTTTACAAAAATTGACGGTGGTGGCTAGAAGAGTTGATGACCCCGAGACGAAAAGACTTGCGCGATGCACGTCTGCTTATTTCCAACTGACAAGCTGTGGCTGTGAGCATACAGGCTAGCCTTCCAGCTGTCGTGCAATGCTCGAGGTAAGCCTATCTTGCGTGGTAGAGACAATACAACAATGTTATTCAGTGATTGTTGATGACGGCTGGTGGAATGTGGCCATTGTCCTCGGATGTCAACTAGCCAGTTTGCTCGGGCTAACACGAGAGACTGATGTGCAGGACATGAAATGTTGCCTGTCTGTGATAATGGCGGTGGCTTAGCTACTTGGCCACGTCCTCACTAGACTACGCACATTTCACGCTAGAAATATTACTGAATGAAAGTAAATTACCGAAAGGCAATACACTTCAGGTTGTGCGAATGTTCACGGATAAAGATAATCTCACTACTATAAAAAAATATCTTGGTGTAAATATGCATCACACCAGGTGCGTCATTAGCGTAAGACTTGGGGGGGGGGGGGGCTATTCCTCAATAAATAAGTTTTTTTTAAATGTAGTATAAAATACATTTTTTGCTGAATACCAGTTTTTCTAGGGATAAAATTATTTACATAAACTAGGCACAGTAAAGCAATTTAAAATGAAGTAAGGTGGTTCACACAAATATTCAACGCCTTTCTCGTCACTCTCATTTGTGCATTCATAGACTGCTTCATTCGTAGGGACGACTTTCCTTGAGTCAGTAAAATTTATAAAAATATCAAAGCTTCCCCCGTTGGAAAGAATAACAACATTCTCAATGCACTATGGATACATACCACATCAAAACTTGCAATATTTATTCACGGAGGCCATGTGACTACAGCCACCACTACCATACTTGCCTCGTCATATCAGAGGGGCCGCGGTAGTCGAGGGGTCAGACCTCTCGCCTCCCACCAAGACGACCCCGGCTCGATTCCCGGCAGGGTCGGTCCCCGCATGTGGGAATCGTGTCGGACGATGCCGCTGGTCGGCGGGTTTTCTCGGAGATGTCCCGTTTCCCCCGCTCTTTCATTCCGGCGCCGCTCCATACTCACCTCATGTCATACCTCACCAGCGCTGAAGACCAAACTGTCTCACTCACTCGTCACATCAGTGACACTGCGGCTGCGGGTAAGACTAGTAATCTGCTCACGTTGTAATTATAGTTGAAGGCCATCAACGACTTGCCGAGGGGAAGAAGGGAGTGGACAGGGGGCAAGTCACTCCCCATAGGCGTGCGCTACAGTATTCTTTGTGGAGGGAGGGGGGGGGAGGGACAAGTATATCCAGAGGCCGATATGTTGATCGCCTCTTTAAAAATATAAGGAAGGGGGTGTTCCTACCCTGGGAATATTTCGATTGGAAAATGAAAACAGAGGCTATTTAAGCAGTTTTTATATAAACTTTAAATACACCGCTGGTAGGAGTATTTGTATTTTTTTTACACAATTTTTGAGGAGGGCGGATCCCCTCCCCCCCTAAGGCACGCCCATGACCTACCCTTCCTGAAATACAAACAAATATTGCTATCTTAGTCGTGTACTTACCTCTGCATTCTATGACCAAAGACACGCCAACAATTATTACTGAACACTGTTTTATATGAAGGTGCATGATTCATGATTTATGCAAGAATCATGCTGACCTAGCCTCTGATTGGCTATTCATTGTAACCGCAGTGTCGTTGTCGTATTTATGTGGCTCGCTAAGACACTCTAAGTTGCAAAGTTTTATCTCTGGCGAATCTGTTGTTTTGTCAATGTTGACCCGTATATATTGTCTCTGATGTTGACTGATGAAAAAGTGACAACACATTGAATACGAACATATATTTCACTACTTAATCAGTACAAATTCTACTACTTCATCTATAGTTTGAAAAATACAGTTCAAATTAACATCTAAATTATAATTTCTACAATTGTACATGTTTTAGTCTACAAGCAATTAATTGTGTATTTCCGTTTTCAAAGCAAGCTTGCTATTACATTTTTGTTTGCTGGTTTTATTTACAGTGAATTACATGTTTCGATAAGTTACACTTAAATGTACAGTAGTATTTACGGTAGGCCTACACAGTGTATAGAGGAAAGTTTTATGTATGTCTAAAGAAAACTGCGAAGCTTTGAGTTCAGATTGAAACATTATAGTACGACCGGTCGTTAAAACAGAAATACGTGCTTAAACAATATTCAGCGTTTGTAAATAATTATTGGATAGTAAGGCTGAGCTTGAAACTGTACTTCAGGCATGCGTGGTGAGGTATTGTTCTTTGAAGATGGAATCTCGCAAGTTTTAGTTACCTACTACCGGATCCTTGAAGCATCAAGTAAAGAAAGCAAGAAAATAATGAAATATAAAACAATTCGTGTCCGTTATTTATTTATCTTAAGTAAGTTATGATCACGTCACTAGAATACAACGAATACATATACATAAAATACTGTTAAAACGTCCGTAGTAAGTAGCAGGTTGCAATTCAGAGGTTGGCTACAATGCCGTGTCTCCCAGTTGCGCATGCGTGGGCCAGCTTGTTTTCAGTATCATCCGGTTGATTTATCTCATCCTGTTTCCGGCCGAGTACAGTATACATTTTAAAAAAATGGAGCGAAAAAAGGTAGTAGTAAAGAAACATATGTTTTACCCAGTCGCCATGTAACTATAACACGTGAATAAATTTCGATTAGTTCATAGCAGGCAGTTGTGAAAGTAGCTGGAATACGTTAATAAGTCCAGTAGTTAATGCTTGTGCAATTGTTTATGCACTCCACTCCACAGTACAACATAGTGTGTGAGCAGTGGCGCACCAAAGAGGAGGGGAGTGGTCCGCCTGGGACCAACCCCCCCCCCCCACAGAACTATGAAGTCGATAACCAAATGTATCTTTACAGTCGTGGTATTGTGCCTTGTTAATAATGCCGCAACTTACAATGGAAATATGCGGAATGTTCTATAAACCAACACGGGTGTTAAAATGAAAGGGCTGGGGGAACGAGAATACCCGCCGACCAATCTCATCGCCTGGCACAACCCCACACGCTGGGAATCAAACCCGGACTGGCCTTTGGTGAGAGGCAAATTGTCTGAGCATTCAGCCACCGCGGACCCTCGTGTATGTTAAAGCAAAGAAAATAATAGTATTCTCATTGTCCGAAAATCTACTTGCAAAGTGTAAGTGCGATGACAAAGATGACTTCATTTTACCTTTTTAATGATTGTTTATATCTATGGCCATCCTTTATTGTATTTGCACTCCAACCATACACACCTACATTAACGATGAGAAATAACTATATAGGCCTTCCAACGAGTATAAATAATACAATTCGTTTCATTTCAGCACTATGCAGGTACACATTTTTTTTAAAGTTGTCCTTTTAACAACTAGCTACACGGTTGTCCAACCTAACCTGTTAATCTGCAACTTATACATACAGCTATTCTGAGTTACGTGTCTTTCTCAGAGACAAGCAAACGTGTGCCACAATGCTTATCTACAGACAAACCACACTCCGCATTACTTGTGAATGTTGACCTTCAAGACACAATGAACACCGGAAGCGTTATTTTTAAGTCCTCAAACTTGTCTCAAATCGGCTTTCCAGACGGGCGTTTCTCAATATACAGGGTGTAACTGAATGTCACCGACAAACTCCAGCAGGTGATTCCTTATGGAAAAACAAGCAGAAATTGTACTTCGCATTTTTCGCCTAAACTTAATATTAAGGGAGTAATGAGTCTCTAAATATCAAAATTTGTAATCGTATTCATCCAAAATATCGAAAACTAAAAGACATAAAAAACTAATACTGTCAGCATTGTTTACTGCTGCTGAGACCTTCAAGCCAACATCAAATACAGCTTGATACCTTCCACCCTTATGACAATAATAGGGGTGGCTACCCTCTAATTGCATACAACTATTTTATCGGCAGGATTTTCAAACATTTTAAGATGGTTTATTGAGAAATGAGACCTGTGTAGCAAATAAAGCCCCTTTGATGCGACTATGACATACCGTTTACGCTCAAAACACACTTGAATAATTCGCGCAGACATACAGAGCCTAGAGCATAGGCAATGCTGCTAACATGCATGTGATGTGTGCAGCGTACAGGCTAGGGTGGACATTCACTGTAAACTACACGGAAAATGTACTATTATTTTACTTTTTCAAGTATTACCTCACCAAGTTATTCGTGTTTGGTTTATTATCAGCATGGCGAACACAAAACCATTTACACATGTTTCAGCTGCCTGGGACCTACCATTTTCGTTCACAACTGCTACGATATGTACGCGGGATGCTAGCAACAAACTGATCTACGACTTTAACAGTATTGTACTTGTTGTATACAGTGAATGTACACCCTAGCCTGTACGCTGCACATATAACATGGATGTTCGCAGGATTGCCTACGCTCTAGGCTCTGTATGTCTGCGGGAATTATTCAAGTGTGTTTGAGCAGAAACGGTATGTGCTAGACAGTTTCAACAAGAAATTTTTTGTTACACAGGTCTAATTTCTCAATAAACCATTTTCAAACGTTCGAAAATCCTAGTGGTAAAAAAGTTGTATGCAATTAGAGGGTAGACACCCCTACTATTTCCAAAAGGGTGGAAGGTATCACGTTGTATTTGCTGTTGGTTTGAAGGTCCGAACAGCATTAAGCATTGCTGAAAATAACAGTTTTTTTAATGTCATATTGTTTCCGATATTTTGCGGAAATACTATTATAAATTTTGATTTTGAAAGACTCGTTACTCTCTTAATATAAAGTTTAGGGGGAAAATGCAAAATGTAATTTCTGCTTGTTTTTCCATAAGGAATCACCTACCGAGTTTGTCGGTGATCAGTAGCACCCTGTACGTGTAGCGGATTCGTTCAACATAGAGATCTACAATTACACTGGACTTTGCTACAGTGACGGGTTTAATAAAACAACAGCATTGCCGCTAAGTTCTACAGTACAAATGTGACAGCGAGAACCTGCGTGCATTTACCACGTGCTGGCCAGCATCTCTCGCAGCGCCTTATTGGCGTATTAGCAGTTGAATTGGTAGCGATACCTGTGAACAGAGCATTAGCGCTCCTGTTTGCAAGGGTGTTTGCAAACATGCTGCAACCAGGCTGAGAGTGTTTGCACGTTTCTGGCAACCAAGGCAGGAGGACGGTTACAGGGTTTGTTCACAGGATCTTTTACCTTTACTTTTACTTCCTGTTTTATTTCGAACAAATCTGAAATCAAACCAAACTGTATTCATAAAAATAAAATGATGCAATATTAATTTTTTACTATATGCAGGTACGTAATTAGATTTATTCCTACAATTTATTATGTTGTACATATAAAAAAAACAGTGAAAGAAGTCTATTTTCCAATAAACGTATTAGTGAAGAAAGTATTTACCTTCATACAGTCCAATCTATTCCTGATAAGGCAATAGCAAATACACTATTTCGTAACTCCATAGTGGTAGCCATTTATATTCTCTGAATATTGCATTTTAGCGATTTCTTGTAAATGCAAACAGATTCGGCAAACGCTTGCTTGCAACTGCGGAGAGATATTTTCCTTTGAACATCTGATGCAACTGCAGTTCCTTATGTTAATTAAACGACGTGCTTGTATTTGAGCAGTTAAATGATGGCTGTAGCTCGCAAGTTTGCGAGTTGACTTGAACAATTTGCCGTGGAGAGTCTTGGAGGGGTGCATTGTTGTTGCTCTGTATAGGCTCGGCTTATGTGCAGGATGGAATGATAAGCCACTTATTGTTACGATTGTAGCAATAGTTCTCAACAACGGAGGAAAAACTTACGAGTGTTTTAACAAGGAAACTTACAACATTAGATACATATTTCACAGACACACAATACCATATTATTTGCCACATAAGCAACTGATGGCTTAGCTGCAAAATACAATGTTTATTCATCATCTTCTATAAGCAAAAGCCATGTGCATCCGAAACATTTTATTGTATGTGCGGCGTTAAACAACTTTTTTTGAACGGCAATTTTATAAACATATCTCATTGAATGAAGGTTTTTGTTTGATTCAGAACGTGTTAGGAATTATGCCCTTACATTAAGAGGGCTTGCATGGTACATAATTCAACGCTAAAAGCATTAAGCTATAACTGTAGGTTTCTTGAAGCCAATTAGCGAAAGTTAAACAATAGCAATCTTAGACAATAGTTTTAGCCAACGTTTGAAACAAAATAGTTTCCAGTGTTACGAACTTCTGAGGCACAATCTCTGACGCCGGAACCTCGTGCATTTAACTGCTGCGCAAGACATCACGCGTAACGAATTAGTATTTCTAGATAAATATTTACTAATAAAGTTGGCAAATACCGTTATCTAGGATTGTCATTGAGTATTTTATCATACCGGCTTCGAAAAATATCATCGAATTCAATTGATGTTTTCAGCATTTATTTATCTACCACGCACTCTTGAATTACATTTATGTTATGGATTTTGTGTTGCTTGTGATACAATTGTAATTTATTTCTTATTTTATATTTACGTCTGTCCTGCACCAAAATATTCGTAATGATATAATTGTACCAAGCACTGTCCAACTCTTGTACATTGTGTCAATTGTAATTTATCACAAATAATATATTTCTAGGTTCCATAGTTTTCATACAAGCTCATGTCAAAGTAGCTATTTTACTATTTTTACTACTTGCCCAAGATAAAAAAAAAACTATTCAAACGATGCGAATACAATAATATAGAATGAACTTAAATGTATTAAGCTACAGAATGATACCTTTGTTATTTTCAGTACAAATAATTTCCATTAAAAAAATTCTTCAATAAACCAAAATTTTGAATACCTACCTTTGAGTATTTGCATTTTTAATAAAAATAACTTTCTGTGTAATAAAGGTGTCATTCTGTAGCTTAATACATTTATTTTCACTCTAAATTATCATTATGTCAACCTAAAGTATTCAATTAACTGTTACTTAGTTTATTAAGGAACTGAAGGATATTATCATCAAAGACATTAAGAGTTGTTAAAGATTGATGAGATGAGTATCGGAAAGTGCCGGAATGCAAGGGTGGGGAAGATGGGAGATCCCCGAGAAAACCCTCCGAGCTGCGACATTGTTAGACACGATCCTACATGCGTTAGTACGGAGGTCAAACACCGGGGATAGAACTCGGGTCGCCCAGGTGTAAGGCAATGCTCGACCGCTGCAGCTTCTTATGTAGGTAAGAATTTCGGTGCTATGTGTTTAAGGAGGAATGTATAATTTATTGTTGGAATAACGTTAACATATTTCGCACCATTACCGAATAAAACAATAAAGCCTAACAAAAATTGTCCTACATCTAGATTGTCATTAAGAAAATCCTTTATTAGTAGCTGACATAACCTGGTTGGCAAGAGTGTATTTTGTATTTATTTATGTGTGCTACCAAATTCAACGCCAAGAAAAAACCTTTCGGTGAGAGAACCCATAACTTTTAGAGAACCCATAACTTTTTTTTTTTTTTTTAAATATGTATAGTGACTTACATAAAGTCTGTAATAACTTCAAGTATAATTACGATAGCGTCGATGGTTTTAAATTCTTATTTTGCATTCAGTGAACATATTTAAAAACCCTTTCACTTCTACTATCAGATGCATTAAAAATCCGTCACATACGTTTTGTTAGTTCTCCCCCCCCCCCCCAAATGTTGTAGATAGTTAAAATCCCGGGTTTAAAAACTGTCGCAAGGGTTCAATAAATTTGCAAGTATTAAAAAATTGTATATTTGGCCAAAAGTTGCGCTATAAAACGATATAATAACAAACTTGTGAAGAACAGTAACGTTTCAATCCTAAAGGGATTTTGATTTTTGAAGTTCAGTTTACAACATTACGTTACAAACACGCCGATAACGTGAAAGAAAATATATGATTACTTCTTATAGACCTTGAAATAACATTTTGCCTCTGTAACAGTTTATTTATTTTTATTTATTTATTTATTTATTTTTTTTTAGTTATATTGACTTTATTACTTATATTTCAAAAGAAAATAAATCATTATTTTTCATTCGCAATGAATGCACTGAATTTACTATTTTTACGTGTTCACCTGTGTGTTATGAATGTATAGTCGACAAAATAAATCTTACTGAATTGTGTCAAGCAGTTTAAACAATGTATTTTAATTATTACAAGATTTTTATTTAACGTACAATGTTCGTATGTAAGTAAGTTGACCGTTTCAAAATTTGCAAACCATTTTTCAACCATTTGCTGGTATATGATTGAGCTGAAATCTAGCATAATTATGGAAGTTTGGTGACAATGCAATATTATGGGTTACATAACATGTACATCATCATATTATTAAAATTACTTGAACTAAATCGAAAAAAATTTTTTTTTTTCAATCTTTTTACACGCTTTTATTTAACTTGCAATGACTTGTACAAAATACTCCAACAAACCAATAAATAAGTTCCAGAGATTTGAGACTAAAAAGAGAAAAAATTTAAAGTAAATAAATTGAATAGAAGTTTTGTTTTTAATGAGAACTAAAAAATATTAAATTAATTTAAGTTACATTCGTCATACACGTACACGTCCCGAAGATTTAAGACTTAAATTAAAAAAAAAAAAAGTAAATTAAAAAGTAAAAAATAATTTTTAGTAACAGTTGCTATATATATATA
>PNEQ01086020.1:0-14145 GCA_003012365.1 Medauroidea extradentata | reverse complement strand
TATCACTGTTGCTATGCGCGCATCAGGTAGCAAGCTATGCGCGGCGCCTGGCCGGGTGGGTGATGGATAAGGAGGGTGAGTAACGGGAGATGGACAGACGGGAGTGGGTGAAGGGAAGAGAGGAGGGAGAGGAGGGAGAGGAGGGAGCGTTAGTCACCGCGCCTGTATAGATGCTTCGGTGTAGCGCGTGCGGCATACCACACCAGGCGAGCGCTTTAAGTGTGTTCCAGGGACAGTTTTTAACATTTCTTTACCAATTTTTTTTTCTTTTACAGCTGAAGCTTACAAAGTGACAGTAACTGCACAACCTCCAGTATATTATTATTGTATGTGTACGAAAATATTTTTAAATAACGTCTAATTGCAACTTATTGCATTTTGGCTAACAATTTCCCCAATTTTTAAAATTAAAATTTTTAATTTTGACCGTCACCGAGAATCATGTCGTTAGATCGGTGTTGTTAGATCGAGGCTCTACTGTATATATATATATATATATATATATATATATATATATACATATATATATATGTGTGTGTGTGTGTGTGTGCGTGTATACGTATATATAATATATATATATGCGTGTGTGTGCGCACGCGCGCACGCATATAATATATATATGCGTGTGTGTGCGCGCGCGCACGTGTACCTGTGTCACTTCAGCACTCTAAAAGGTAGTGAAATCAACATCGGAATGAGTTACACATAGTAGGTGGAGGTGGTTGACTTCAGTAGCTTGTTCTTCTGGTTTGGTACAGATGATGTCGTGGAAAGGAATACGTCTATCTGTCCACTTTGTTACGGCCAGTTAAGAGGGCATGGCAGATAAATAATCGCTGAATTCATATACATCGAGATCTACACTTTCTGAAAGTCAATACAGAAAAAGTACAAAAAAGTAATCTTTGATAATTATTACATTTGTCAACTACATAAGGAAACATTTATCCAGATTGATAAATTCGTTAAGTGCGATCTCGTGTGCCGCAATTAAATGTACGAGATTTCTGCATCAGAGATTGTTCATGAGATATAGGTACTTTAATTGAGAAATAATTTTACTCAGAAAGTTGGCAAAAATTACTGTCTAGGATTGCTGTTTTTATGATTTTTGCAAATTGGCTACGAGAAACCTACAATTATTCTAGACTGATGCTTTAAGCATTTAATAATATAATATGCACTATTTTACGGCACAACATGGAAGTTTGCTAGGGCTGTTGAAGGGCTTGGTGGAAGAAGGGGATATTCTAACTTTTTAAAATTCTGAGAAAAAAAATAAAAGTTTCATTGACTGATGATGACTGATGGTTTACAGCTGTATGTTACGAATACACTCCAAGTTTTGAGAAGTTTCTAGAAGACTTTGAAAATTTCCATCATAAATAAATTATTGGTTATTTTCTGAGAGAAATTAACACCAAGCCCTTCAAATCTCCCCGCCATAGCATTACATTTGGGCACCAGCACTGGTACAGTAAAACATGTGTGGCAGCACATATACTGTGAAAAGTGCTGAGCAATAGAAAGCAGGGCAGCCGCAGCACATGCACATGCACCTGCACCATCCAACAGTAGTTCTTACTCTCTTCTACTCTTGGCATACAGTACTTGCTTTAAGGTGGGGACAAGGTGCAAAGAAGAGACAATGTGAACATGACCAATCACCCGCCCAATCATCTCCAACCCCGACTAACAAAGAAAGTAGATAAGCAAACACACAGCCATGCTGCAACATTCTTTCACTTATTGAAGCAACACCTTCCAAGGAATTAAGGTAGATATGAATTTTTTTACTAGTTGGTAGTTGGACATTGTAGTAGGAAAGTAGTAGGAACTCGTAGCTAGTATATTGGTAATTAATCATGTTAAAGAAACTCAAGAGGACGTAAGAGCTCATTGTTATGTAACAATAGGGGGCTCATAGCAATATTGGGGTTACGGACCCATTCTGGGTCGTACCAGGGGCACGAATCTGGTGGCTGGGTAAGGAGAAGGGGGTACCCATTTACCAGCAATAAACGGGGTAATCTGTACCAGTGTCTGTTATTTCAACACATGATTCGTTGTTCCTGAAACATACTATCACCCTTGCTCCTGTCGGACATCACCATTTCATGGGGCAGTAGAAATCTGATATTGCAGAGGGGTGGGGAATTGAGGGTAATCCTGGTGGACGAAGTCTAAGAGAGCCTGGTAAGACGTAAGACTACAGTGAGCATGGAAACACATCTTGCTAGGTGTAAGGTGAGTTATAGATAGGGTTTCATGCCTATTTAGAGCGGCATGATCTTCACAGCTGGTAAACGCAGCAGTCACCAGTACAGGAGACAGCAACACGAGGCTGCCAGTCTGGGAAAAACGCTGGTTGAAAGCCATTGTGCTACAGTGGATATGAAAGAACTTTTTGCTGGGTGCACCGTGGGTGCCGATAGAATATGGCTTGGAGTGTCACACACAGGCCAATGCTGGAATTTTACAGGTTGGTTTAAGAAACTTCATTCTTGTGGCCACAGATACCACAGGCTGCAACACTGTCTCCTCAATATCACCCACCAACTCATGGTCAAACAACACATAGTCAACAACACCACTACACACACGTTCTTCGCTATAGCTAGAGAATACACGGACTTGCAAAAGGCAAGTGTTATGCCAAAAGAACGAGGACAGTACCCAGGAGCTGGGGATGTCCTGTTTCTTAGGTGCCATGCCAGTTAAGAATAAGCATGGCTGAGGCAAAACTGGGCCAACTGTGGAGGCCTCATAGCTACAGCCAAGGATGGGAGGGGGGGGGGTGACACTGAATAGGGCATACTCAGCTCTTATTTTCTGTAAATGATTGTGTGTGTACCAATATACAAACATCACAATATATTAACAGAAATATTATTTGTAGGCAGTTACCATATATTACGGTGTTAATGTCGGAATCTATACGGATTAAACCTTTTGTTTTGTGTTAATAACTATTTAAAGAATGTTGTTGTATTGTAAAGTGCCCAGCCACTTCCCCATATTTAAGAGGGAGTGATACATAATTCAACGCTAAAAGCATTAATCTATAAATGTAAGTTTCTTAAAGTCAATTTGCAAAAGTTAACCAAAACTAGCAATCCTAGACAATAGTTTTAGCCTACGTATCAAACAAAATTGTTTCAGTGTTACTAACTTCTGAAGCACGATCTCTGATGCCGGAACCTCGTGCATTTAACTGCGGCGCAAGATATCACGTGTAACGAATTAGTAATTTCGGATAAGTATTTGCTCATAAAGTTGGCAAATACCATTATCTAGGAAGTATTTAATCCATAATGGCTTCGAAAAAAGCGTAAAAATCAATTGATGAATTCAGTATTTATTTATCTATTATGCACTCTTAAACCTAGATAAATTTTTTTTTTATTATTTAAATTTAAATCTTTAATAACAGGCTTTATGCCCATTCAGTAGTGGTTCATCATGTGTTTGGGATTATAGAACAGGATTCAATAACCTAGTAATTGGGGACATGGTTAATTTTAATTCATCATTTTCAAAATTTAAATATAAAATAGTCAGGAAATTAAAGAAGAGTCGTTTGTTTATTTTCCTGGCTTGTTTGGTTTCAAATTGATCACAGTAAAATTTTAATTATGTTTGGCAATTTTAGTATATTATTAAATTTTCCCTGGTGAAGTGAGGAGTTTCTTGTGTTGCAAGCTTCTCCAGGCTGTAGGACTTCTGGCGCCGACATTGTGGTCGTATATACATGCAGAATTCGTACGAGATCTTACATACATGCATAATTTGTATGGAATCCAACATATGTACACTAATTGTAAGGGATCTAAAGTACGTAACACAGCAGCTTATGTAATGAATTCTGAGGTGGGAGGCAGTTACCTGAGCTGTTGACCATTGTCGATGTGCATCATACTTGGCCTCAGACGGCTATAACTGTCACTCTCCGAGCTGCTCCACGGCTGCATGTCTCCAGACCAACGAAGGTCCTCTTGGCTACTGTGCAGTGAGTACAGATCTCCACTTCCATCCTGCAACATAGTTCCCTATTACCAGCACCTTCTCTTCATCAACCACACGTCTACAACTACACTTGAATACCATTTCATGAATTCACTGACCAATTACTTAGTACTTTTCAAACACAGCATCACCATAAAGGGACTGCAAGTTCAAGTTCCACAATCTTTTAACCTACACCTTTACGCACTATGAGTTACCACTTCATTAATTAAATTTGAGGAGAAAGAAAAAAAAAGTGATTCTGTAGCTCTCTCTTTCTATAAAACTTATTCAAAATAATAATTACTAAGTTATGTACTCTACACACTGGGAAATCAAGCTAAATGCAGCAGCCAATCAGGACGGTTATACAAAAAGCGCTAGATTACACTGAGAACTATAGTGTAAGATCTATTTCAACTGTCAGAATGCAGTTAAATATGAAACTGAGTGAAATAAATATGTAGAACAATGTGAGTCGGAAAAACAAAACAGCAACTAAAAAAAATGGTATCCAGCCCCTAACTGCCTTTAAATGTGGTACAATAAATAAAGGAAAATTCTGAAAGTAAATTTGGTGCAATTTTTTTTTCATATGTAAGGATAGATTACCTAGATGGTGAGACCACAAGACACATTGTGTATGCATGTTTGTGTGTGTTCATGTACGTGAGTGTGTGAGTGTATGAGTGTGTATGTGAGTTTAATGTGTCTGTGTGCACCCGCATATATGTGTGTATGGATTTGTGTGTGTCTGGCTGTTTTTGTCTATATGTCTGTGTTTACACATGTGCATATATTTTACTTTTTATGCCAACACCAATTTTTCAGAGGCAAATCAAAACACAATAACACTTTTTTGCTTGTTGACTGCAGCCATTGAAGCACAGAATGTGATGC
Organism: Medauroidea extradentata; assembly: GCA_003012365.1. Taxonomy (NCBI): domain Eukaryota; kingdom Metazoa; phylum Arthropoda; class Insecta; order Phasmatodea; family Phasmatidae; genus Medauroidea; species Medauroidea extradentata. Next base: position 9,240 of record PNEQ01086020.1, on the reverse strand, counting down.
CTTCAAGTAGCTGTACTTTTACTACACTGTCACAGAAACTGATATGAATTTTGTGAAGTGGAAAGAAAGTAAAATATGTATGGGCAAAGACATAGTAACAATAATTTTTAGAAATTACATATCAAAATTGCTGATATGTATGTGTATTGTTAAACTCATTACAAGCATAAGCATATCTCCAAATGTGTAAATGTGTGCATGTGTATGTATGCTTAAGTGCATTCATTTGTACACCTGCTCATTCATGTGTATGTTCAAACATAAACAAGAATGTGTGTAACTGAAGGGGTTATTTCGAAGCAGCTGTGAGATCATTCTATGTGACGGGACAGGCAACATTAAAACAGTGGCTAGAGCACACGCATCCCACCGAGACTATCTGGATTCAATTCCTAGTGGGGGTCTGTCCCCAGATTTTCAGGCGTGGGAATCATGGCGAGCAATTCCATTGGCCTGTAGGTTTTATAGAGAATCTCATGTTCCTACCACCCTACTCCATTTCGGCGCTGCTCCATCATGTCACCCCTCGCTGGCATTAAAGACCTAGATGTTGAGTACTGACCAAAATCACTTCACTTTATACATATATGTGCACATGCATGTGTTTATGTATGTACTGTATGTTATGTATGTATATGTTTATGTGTATATTGCACATGCATATGTGTGTATGTATTCTGTTTCAATATTTCTAGCAGTAAGCAACATGGCTACATACAGTGAAACCCTGATTTTACGAGGCTTAATGGTGCCCAATATTGACCTGTTAAAATTGCTGCTTCGTAAATCTGGGTTCTATTGTATTCACATAGCTGTAACCATATTACTACGCCTGTAGTATAACAACAGTCCGTAACACAACTGTCTGCTGCACTGCCGTACATATTACTGAAAACCATTAGTACCGTAATTTCATTTCTGAGAGAGCATTACATAAATTATAGCTAAACACATGTAAATCCTACAAGTTTTATTTTAAGTTCCTAGAGAAAAATGAAATAAGGGCAATCAAAATATTACTATAATATATGCTACATTTGTAAGAAAACATTTTGCAAGCATGATGAGATTCTGGTAAACCATTTGTGATGCCTAATTGTAAGTACTTTTAACTCCAGTAGAAAAATTAAACAAAAGGAATGTAATTATGGCTAGATATTTATTCACAAATTTAGCCTAGGACTGCCCTACCATGTTTTATAACAATTTCCACATATGTTGTAGATTTTGATACTGTTTCTTGTGTTAATTTATTTGCCATGTCCTATTCAGAATAGTTCTTACCTTAATAAACAATTAGTGCAGTATTTGCATACAATACATAGTTGCATAGTCCTGAAAGTTTTCAGGTGTACTGCTTAGTACATAATTTTGTACACAACCGCCTATCTTTCTACTATATATGAATACAACCTCTACCATTAAAATCTATATGAATACAATAATACTTCAACAACCAAAATGTAAAAAAAAAAAAATTAGTACTCATCCACATCCGTCAATCATTGCTGTTATACTTATCCATTCACACAATGTTAGTGATGTCAAACGGGAGAAACATATTATAAAAAAATGTAATTATAACAAAACAGTCTACTAAAAATTGGTTAATGGGTTAAATTAAAATGAAATAATTGGACAAGAACGAGTGTAACTGAAGGGGTTATTTTGAAGCAGCTGTGAGAACATTCTATGTGACGGGACAGGCAACATTGAAACACGAAATAAAGTGACAACCTTACGCACATGTAGGCCAACGTAGACAACGGACAAGAGCTACAAAGCAAATAAATAAAACACAATGTAAAAAAAAATCTTTTGAAAAATAAAGCAGCAAACACAAAACTATCAGGCGATAAAAATTTCAAGACATCTGCTTTGCTCTTAACATTTTCCGAAAGTCTTCTGAAAATTAAATGTACTCACATCGCGGTTAAATATCCTTTTCCTTGCTTTTTCGTATTCCTCCTCACGTTCTTCAAAACTTTTACTGCGGTGTGATTCGGAGCTAAATTGCCTCTCAGGTGACTGCAATTAGAATTTAAAAAACAACCCCTCCAATGTTATTATAAATAAATTTTACTTTGGATCAAATATATGCCAGTGAAACTTTCAAAATGTAACTAATCTGATTTGTTAGATATTGTAATAATTTATTCACTATCCAATATGCCAACAGTCAAAATTTTAGAAAAAGAATAATTAAAATAAATATTTTACACTGTGTGAAAGTTCAAATGCATGAACATCTATGAAGCAAGGAACGGTAAATGTATCAATTAAAATTGAAAACAAATTTAAAAAAAAAAAAAAAAATACATAATGTAAAATTAAAATACAAAAATTGAAAAAACAGATAACTGACTTAATTATACTTTGTATTACTATCCATAACTTTCATGAAAATGGTATGTAGTATATAGTTTATAAAAAAAGTCACAGGAATACATATTCTCAAAGTTTTATAGTGGTGCTGGTACATGTAACTGCAAATATGTATAGAATTCTATAAATAACAATTACAATAATGTAAGCAAGATTTCATTGCACAAACATATCTATTCACAATTTAGTACAAATTTAAAAACTTTCTAGGAATGTGAACCTTTTATCCACACTACTAACATTCTATGAAGCATTACGTTTAAACAAAATTTAATTGACATTCAAAGAGTAATTTATGCCACGTACATAAATCTGTGATAGACTATACAGCATGAATCTATTCAGAAGCTAGGATACGTTCCACAAAAAAAAAAAAAGTAACATTGTAAATAACCTATCTTATAATAAATAAACAACAAAAAGGTAAAAATATATTCATAATAATCACAAGTGTTACCAAAAATATTATATTGACTGCCAGCCACAGTTATGATTGACCAGAAAAAAAAACCAAACTGAATTTTTATTTTCATAAACATATGACAGTAACTTAACAGAACACAATTTAAAACATACTAATTGATAATTTTTATAGCATTAGAACAGATCAAAAGCTAGTATCAATCCTGTTCTAGAAGCAAATATACCATCACAATTAAATAGATAAAGTAATTTTAACATTGTATGTACGTATCTATAAATATTACTAGAACTATTTCCATGTTGACAAAAGTAACATGCACTAACCCCATTGTGGCCTCAACTACACTGAATTGTGGCCAACAATACTATCACAACTGCGGCCACCAGTACTGTCCCGACAGTGACTGCCAGTTTTGTCCCAACTGTGACTGCCAGTACCACCCTGAGTGTTCACCAATATCTCCACTGTGGCCAGCACTAAGGGCATTGGAATCAGGGAAAACTGGGGGGGGGGGGGGCAGGGGGAACATTGACCTCATCACTTTTTTTTATTGTTTGGAGTGACAATGGGGATTAGCTGTGCATGGGTAATAAAACTGGGTAACTTTTATAAGAGAATTTTTATGTTACACCGACTGTGCATTTGCAAGGAACAATAATATACCATATAGAAAAACTATAACTAAAATCACATAAATTGATAGAACTACATAAAGTGCCGACAGACTGTGGTGTGATGTGATGTTATCATAAAGTACAATGTACAGTATTTAAGACTTGGGTAGAAAAAACGGAACTCTATAGCACACATCAGTAGTCGGCAGAGCGCAAATGAATTCCTGCATTGCGTAGTTGCTCTTTCTAGAGAGATTTCGAAAGTCTATCTCACGGTTAGTTTCATGTATCTGCACTCTTCACCAATCACCATCAACTACAACTTTGTAGCTCTGGTAATGCAAGGAATGTGTCAAATGTACAACAGTAGTTTGTGTATAGTGTGAATATGGTGCTGTAAGCTTATGAAGGGACTATGAATTATTAATGTTTTGTTATGAAGCTGCTAATGGAATGTTTAACCTACAGTCATCATTTAATCTTTATTATATTTAATATTTGGATACACAAAAAAATATGCACAGGTTTTTAGGTAATTCTAATTCTGACAAACCAACCCTCCAGGTTCAGATTTGGGACAGTAATTCCAACGACTAGATACAAACTAGAAAACTTTACTGGCATGTCTGAGAAAACTGGAGCTGGACTTCCATCCTTACAGACAGAAGAGATATTAGATGACAATACCTGTGATTCAGTTGCATGTACTGCACTACACGCTTATATGTGAAACAGAATAACATGGAGGTAATGTAAACAGTACTGTGAATAATAATTATACAGCTAGTTCATAATGGTGAGAAATTCAACAACTTATAGAATGAAATGGCAGAGAAAGCCAAAATTTTAGAGCTTGAAGAACCAAAACTTCCAAGAGACAGAATAAAACTCGAAACGATACGACTATGGTGAATATACTAGTGTCCTTGCTCATCAATTTGCATCTGCCAAAGACATATTACAAGATTAATTTTTTGAAACATTAGATCTACTTGTAGGTAGGATTGAGAAAAGATTGAACAAGCTTTGAAATGGAAAATATCAGATTGTGCAGTTATGTCTACTGTCATCAACTATTGAATGAACACATCACCTACAAACTGTCCACAAGATTTCGTAATCAACATTTTGAATTTCAAATGAGAGTTGAATATGCTCCCTAAGTTAGTTATTTCAATCAGTCAATTCGGTGAAAAATATTGTAAGTAGCTTTCTAATCTTTGCATCTGAAAAATAGGTGTCTTTTCCTGAAACCTGAAAAATATTTTAATTAAACTATTGTTGATGGTTTCAATTTCACTTGCAACAGCCGAACAAAGTTCTCCGTGTTAAGAAAAATTAAAAACTTTCCTTAGAAGCACAATGCCATAGTCACTATAACCCACCTCTTCATCTTGAACATTTATAAAGGAAGAAAAAAAAGCTTTGAACATTAATAGCCTGATGTAGGAATTAGTAAAGATGAATATCATTCAATATTTAATAATATAGTCCATTGGGTGAAATAAACATTTATATATCTGTTCAATTAGGACCGTAAAAGCTAAATGTAACCAATCATACATTATGTTTTATTGTTCAGAGTATTCTTTTTTTCATGCTCGTATTTTCATTTTCAATTATATTCTATTTAGTGAAATAAAATTCATTTTTGTGTTGAATTTAAATTTTCTACAAAATTATTTATTGTCAACTGCAGTTTTGTATATGGACTATATCCATTACGTGAAAAAGCATTTCTTTGTTGTACATATTTTTTTATACATGATTTCATAATCACAATCCAGTGTATATTATTCATAAATATTTTGTTTCTCACACTTCACTAAACGATCCGTAGCACCTGGCCAGCAATATCCCCAATGTTGCCAGCAATATCCCCAATGTTGCCAGCAATATCCCCACTGTGTACAGCAATATCCCAACTGTGTCCAGCAAATATCTCCACTGTGTCCAGCAAATATCTCCACTGTGTCCAGCAATATCTCCCCTGTATCCAGCAATATCCCCACTGCGTCCAGCAATATCCCCACTGTGTACAGAAATATCCCCACTGTGTCCAGCAATATCCCCACAGTGTACAGCAATATCACTACTGTGTCCAGCAATATCCCCACTTTCGACAATACTAACCCCCCTGTGGCTACTGTTATTTCCACCGCATTTGTAACAAAAATTTTTTTCTTGTATTTTGACAATTTTAGCACGAAATTCAATGCCATTCCTATACAAATTCAATGCCATTCTTATACACAATTTATAAGTTAAAATGCAGCAATCAGGATGTTATCCACTAAACAGTTGTAGTTAGCTTATCTTCAAGAGCATAGTATATAACACAGAATACTAAGATAGCGTTTACTACTATTTTAACCAGGTTGTAGTTTTTAGGAATACTGACATCAGTTTAAACACACGTAATTATAAAGAGATTTGATGAATGCTTAATAGTTACTGTACATACATACTGTGGTACGTTTTACAGCAAGGTCGTTAATGGCAGAGCCAATGTTATTCTGACAGACGATAACAGGGAAGGAAGCAGCTATGACATAAGGGAAGGCAGTAACATAGCATTTTCCTGAAGTGACTTCAAAAAGTTGTGGAAAACCAAATTCAAGATAGCAAGACTGAGAATTAAATCCAGGTCCTTGTGAATGTTATACCAGTGTTACCATTTTGCCACCTTACTCAGTTGTGAGGTATTAAGTGCTCTCAAATGTAATGTTAGGTGACGATAGAGAAGTCCCAGAATGAAATGGTAAATGAAACATGAGAGCCCTAAATAATTTGGCCATCTTCCCACCCTACCAATTATTTTCTCTTATTTGTTCTTTTAGACATCTCTTCCTCACTTAATCTGCTCTTACATTTACCACACAAAATCTTCATGTCTTAATAAAAAATATGCAACAAGGTCACTGTCGCCAAAAAAAAAATTTCCTCCCTTCCCCCACCCAACAAAAAACCCTGAAATGACGCGACTGCTTCATGAACACCTCACCTTGTACCAGTCTATTAAGATCTCTGTTTCACATCAGTTTGACACCTTTCCTTCCTACCTCGTAGCATTTTATCACAACCTCCCCCTTGAATTTCTCCCCTTCAGATTTACTATTATACTGTAGCAAACTTAATTGTTCTCTTGCATCTCTCTAAAATTTTATGTTCCTCTCATATTTTTCTCCAATTTTATCTTTTTTCTACCTAATTAATCCCTCATTATCACTCAATTATATATTTCCCTATACCTCACATTTTCTCATTTAGTTAGCTTTCTGTCTGCCATTCCCCGTAACTTTCCAGTGAAACCACATACTGTACCAAAAGTTGTTTTGTGTCTGTGTTGACTATGGTTTGCAAAAGTCTTGATTTATGTGGTTTATAATACCCATTAAGGAACCCATGTCATCTGGTCATGTTTCATGTGGCAAAAATTTTATGATCATAAGAATGGGTTGAAATAACGTATTCCATGTGGTTATCCAATAAAATTGCGCATCCTTTGATTATGAGGGTGGGGAACCGTAAAAAAATAGATTACTAAAGATGATGACAGCTGTAAGCAGGGACAACTGGATGGCTTCATGTTTCTATGTTTTAACACTGTCTCATGACAGATTTTTGGTGGCAACACTTTTATCTGAATGCAATTATCTTTGGTTGAACATAAAATTAAAAATTAAGTAACATAGAAGTGCTTATTCCAGGTGCCTAAAATGCAACACATTGAAAACAAGCTATCCTACAATCACTGCAACACACAATACACTTATTTCCCATATAACTTGGATAGCAAACACACACACAAAAAAAAAAAAAAAAAACCAAACATTGAACCGACATCAATAAAGACATATAATATAAATGAGTAGCATGCACCTACCCATTTATTGTAAGCACAGTAAATTTTGGCATTTATTGGAAAAGGAGCATGGCAATGTTTTTATTTCTGCCATTACTGTTCTGTGTAGGATGGTAATAATGTTTATAGACTTTCGTAACAAGTCCAATGCTTGTAAGTGAACTACCAATTTGTGGAGCTAACCAGAAGGGGAGTGAAAGGGATTAACGTTGCTGTTATAGTTTTGGTTATTTTAACTGAAATGGAGAAGAGGCAGCTGTGTAAAATTTTGCTTGCATGAAAATTACTTTTAAACATTCGTTGATAACGAGAATTACCAAAATGTCACTGAAAGATTTATGACAATATACACAAACATTTGTCAAAATATCCTTGATTTACATTAGTTAAATGACAATCATGAAGGGCTACTTAGCTTTGTACAGAACTTGGCAACACAGTGTCAATCCGAGGTAAATGTGTTATACACTAGACCCCCGATTTTACGAACCCTGGATTTAACGAAGGTAGCGATTTTACGAATACAATCTCAGGAACCCTCAAAAAATAACAAAATTATAGGACAAAAAAAAAATTGTAAGGAATTGAGTTGACAACGAATACTGTACCTAATTCACGGCATTAAAATATGAATTTTAGAGTTGCAGTTATTACTTGGTTAGTCACAATATTAAAAATAAAACAAAAATAGCGAAAATCCGTTAAAAAATGTGGCAGTGACAGTTTGAAAATGCGCAGCGGCGGCGCCGCCTGTGCCAAGCTGGCCGGTCTCCAACTACGACGTATTAGGATCTATATTGAGGTCGTACTATAGATGCAGTTCAGCGCATGCGCATATGTTCATTTAACTATAGTACAGCCTCCTTCTAGGCTGTTTCACGACGTCTTATATCTCTCTCGTCTCGCGCCGAATGAGTTTACTTTTTCACACGAACCCTATAAATAATACAGTGATATTTTTCTTTATTGCGTTAACACCATACGTACTTAAAACAATTAACTTGGCGCATAATTTGCTTAAACAATGCGTTACTGCGAGTCGTAAAACATAGGTTTCACAAGTGAGCACGATAATAGCGCTACCTATTTTCTAAGTGTAGAAACATTTGTCTCCGGGTATGTCGAACTTGGAAAATAAATAGACGTTCGTGTATTACGTAATCCCGGAACACCTAATTTATTTTTACCGCATATACTGACTGTGAAAGTGATTATTTTCATTCACTTATGTATGTAATTCTCGACGATTTTAGGTAAGAACATCACAAAATGGCATTTTTGGAACAACGTCGGTATATGCTACGGTGCCGCTATCTATCAGCTATCTTGTGAACGTTCGTACAGTTGCGCTATCTGTCCGTTCTGCATGCTACTAGTACTAGTATCTACGTTCTCGTACAATTAATCAACAACGTCGAGAGAATGTTTTTACGTTAAGTTATATAAAACTGCGCAATGAATAAATACATCCGCTTATTCCTTCTTTCTTTGGTGAATAATTTACAAGGTCATTTTACTAGTAAGGAATGCCTACTTTTTTTTTTAAACGCTACGCAAATCGGGCTATTCGCTCGTGAGAAGGCACTCTACAGCTCGGTTTTCTCTTTTTTTAGGACAAAGGTCGATCATATCTATTGTTTAGCGGTGTTCTTTTGATCGTAAGACGTCTGACTATTGATATAAATTTATATTTAAACTATAACTTGCTTTATTTTTCCGTTAAATGCTACGGGAGTCGGGCTAATCGCTCGAGAAAAGACACTCGGAATCTCGATTTTCTCATTTTTTGGGGACAAGGGTCGGTCATATCTACCGCTCAGCAGTGTGACGTCTGGCTACTGATATCAATTAATGTTTACATTATTATGTTAGTTAATTTCCCGCAAAACACTACGGAAGTCGGGGCCTAGAGACACTTTGCAGAAAAAAGGCAATTTTAAAATTTTCTGTTA
>PNEQ01086019.1:0-14145 GCA_003012365.1 Medauroidea extradentata | reverse complement strand
TTGTGTGGTACTTGTTGTCTAGTCATGGAGCAGGATGGTTGTGTAGTACTTGTTGTCTAGTCATGGAGCAGGATGGTTGTGTGGTACTTGTTGTGATTTCTCGAAGGAGATGAAGGCCAAGCAGGAAAATTTGTGCTCTGGGAAACCTAGGATCTTTGCCCCCTTGGACCCAGTCTATGTCAAGAGTGTGGGAAGGGGTCCACTGTGGTTGCCTGCAGTAGTGGTTGAGATAACTGGTCCAGAGTTTTGACGACAGAAGGAAAGTGGGTGCGTTGTCATGTGGATCAGCTTCGCGCACGGCAAGTGGACGAGTCCAACCAAGAATCTCTTCATACGCATCGGGAGCATTGGCAGCATGCATCTGGGGCTAACAATGGCCATGCAGTTGAAGAACCCCTTCCAGAGGAGGGGTTCAAAGGATTTCCAGAGGAGGTTTTCAAGGGATTCTCAGTGGCAGAGGATGCCCCATTGGGTACATCTGACGAGAGTGGGAAGCTTGAGACACCCTCACCAGGGGCACCACCATCAGTGCTGCGTAGCAGTCCTAACGATCTGGGGGGTTGTGCTAATCCCACGTCTTCAAGCAACAGAGCAGGGGCCAGGCCCCAAAGAGACAGACTTAAACCCTTTTGGTCCAAGGACTTTGTTGTATAAGGGGGAAGGAGTGTTATGTTTTTGTGTGTGGGATGTTGTGATCTGTGTTGTTGGCTGCACTGCACATGCAAGTTTTGGGCCTGAAATTGGCGGTTATGTTGTATTGTTGTTTGTTGTGTTCCAGGGCGGAATAATCACAAGCTATTGTATGTCGATGCGTTATTTATCACATTAGGTATCTTGTCTTCCAAATACACTAAGTAATTTATAAGTGGGGTTGCACTTTGTTTGATCCTCTCTGCCGTACTGTATTAGAACGTATTGTGACCTTCTGTCTTCTGCTGCCCATGATACACCATCATTGTTAGATTATAAAACCACACTTGCCGCTGTAAAATGTGTCTGAAACTGCAAGTTTCAGCAGAGGTCTATTTTGTTGACAGTCAGAAGCTACAGTGACTGTGCCAGGCAGTTCGTGTTTTAACATATCGTCAAACATTTGCTTTCTGTTTGTAGGTTATTTGTTGGCCTCAGTTTTTGCCAACCCGAGTTCCTTTGTTGTTCCTCACAGTGAGCACAGATATCACTTCGCTGGTTGCAGAAACCAAGATAGAATCACGTGTCAAATATTCTCAAATATTTACTGTAGGTGTACAAGTCATGTTAATACTTCTGGTTCACTCTCCACTAGCCCCGCATATTTTTCAGACTTTTATTTTACAAATGAAGTACTCATGATAGTATTATATTGTCACGAGACTGGGCGTAGTAAAAATATATAAAGTAAAAATAATTGACGGATGTGGTGTGGAGAAGACGAGAAGACAGACAGTGTCATTGAGATGGAAAGTTATGTTAAACATTGTTTGTATCCGAAGTGTCGAATGTAAATGGAGACTGGGGGATGTGTGTATACTGAAATATTAAGCTATGCAAGACTACGAGGTGGAAAGCAAATAAACATCACAAGTAAATAAAACAGCAATTGACTGAACCATAACGATAAGCAATAAAGATAAAATAAACTATAATAATTGAAAAGTAGAACTGTGGGGGAAAGAAATACGTACGGTTCGTAGCTCCTTAAGTAAAATAAAACAAACACTTAAAAGACAAAACTTCCACCTTGTAACCCAGCTACAGAACTTACTAATGTTTGGTAGAGCGCAACACACTTTCTGAAATAAAATAATAACACCGCTTGGCAAACTTTCTAATGTGAGGGGTACTGAAGATTGAACATAGACTAACGGCCAACACGGGACGTGTCTCCTATCCTGCACTGTGCGTGTATCACATACCATCAATTATTAATAAAGTAATTTAATCAAGATACACGTTCTGCAATTAGGGGCTATCAATTAATTATAAGGGGACTACAGATCGATTACTTGAAATGAAAGAATTAATTCAAATAAGTGGAGTTTATTACAAGATTAAAATAAAAATTATACAAAAATAAATAAATTACATTATTGTACAATTTGGAAAAGGTTTTAAAGCATGAATTTACAAATAGATGTTATTGATTGTGATGAATTGTTACCAGGTATTACATTAAGAAAAGATTCTGCACAGTAAAGTGGTTTCTGTCATTAGAAAACAATCAAACTCCAGGTCATTACATTACTCTGAAACATTTAATAAACAGCGACTGTTGGTCAGCAACAAGTACACGTGAAAGGGAATCCACGACGATTACAACCAATACTGAACGCGAAAGCTAAAGGGGAATTAATAATAATTAATAATAAAATAATAACAAGAAAATATACTTATCGTTTTGATGTTCCTGTCCAGCGAAGTCTCATTCATCTCAGGGCTACGAAGTCTTCTTATCCCATAGTAAAAATTTAAATATTAAATAACTACCCGAAATAAATTTTAACAATAGTAAAAAGTACTAACTAAACCGAAACTCCTGCCACCTGGCAGCCTGAGCACTTAGGCTTACGCCTCGCCCATCGGGGCTTTGCCATGTTCACTTAAGTCCTAACAACCAAAAACTCAGAAAGCTCCATAAAAAAAAAGTCCATCAATAAAAAAGCTTCAAAAAACTCAACCCAAAAAAGTCCATGATCGAAAAAGCTCTGCAAAAATTCCTAAAAGTAAAGCTCGACAAAGACAAGACTCGAAAAAAATCTCGCCAAAACATGGCCGGCAGGTATTTATAACTACCGGTTGCGCCATCGAGAACCTTCCATGATTTACCTTACTGGAATGGTCAGCATCTACCCTCTCTGTCCCAGACATGGCATTCTCTCGTCAGCAACGTTTGACTGTCCGAGAGTGGAACGACAGAAATGTGCTGCAGTGTACTTCCTGCCCGTGCGTTGCACTACTACAGCTGTTAATGTGGGACAAGGGAGCGGGGGAGTGTTGACAAAGGCGTCCAGTGCCCCCGGAAGGCCTCCGCACGCCGAAAGTGCCAGAAGGACCCACAGCGTACGACCGCCCGGCGACACCGAAACAGCCATCACCACATCCCCCACCTACCTACAACCTAACACAAGGCCATCGGCCTGCACACACTACTGGGACACTGCATGCAAAGGAATCTACAAGCACTGCAGTGGCAACCAACTCTGCAGGCTACCAAGAACAGTGAACTAAAAAAACTCAAGAGAGACTGTCAGAGAACACTAGAATTCCACGATCCTAAATTCAAAGAAGTGACTTCCGGAAAACTGAATACTCTTAAAATTACAAACCAAGATAACTTTACCACCTATTTCGAGTATGGATGAGAGGAGGAGGGAGGGAGGGGGAAAAAAAACCTGAAATTTTGCGTCGCGGCAATATACACAGCTACCAGCATCACTTGGCAAGTGTGTATGTGTTATGACTGAGCGAGAACTTATAACTAAGCCGCAATTTGTCAGGCAAATTATGAATATACAAAAATTTGCCACACAAATTGCAGCATAATTATAAGTTAACAGCTAAATCACAAGGTCTGTACTGTAGCAAAATGTAAATAGAATTTGAGGTACAGTCGCATATTTAACATTTTTCTTCTTAGAATTCCAAAAAAGTGAAAAATATTAAAATTGAATATGGCGACTGATACCGAGCCTTAACCGTAACAATGGCCTCCATCCGTGCATTCCTCGTGGCAGTGCTTGCACAACTGAAGAATGTGGCAACGCAACATGCAACATCACGTGCTTGGCCGGCCGCCCACCCCTCTCACCCTCCCGCCAGCACACACACCAGCACATACACATCCACACATGCTTACTTCTAGCCATCTGTCCTGATTTACGCTCAACTCCAGGTACACTTGTTCGCTGCTACGCTTGGTGGCCAAGCCAGGAAAACAAGATGTGTCCGGCTGTTGCTGCTTGTTTGTATTATTAATGTTTTAAATTCTTGACTACCAAAGGTTTTTGGCATGGGGAGGGGTATACACAGAATATTAGTTTTTGTTGAATTTACAGCTTCAAAATTGTGGGGGGGGGGGGGCATGCATTACATGAGTAAATATGGTACAAAATAAGGTGAGGTTGTTTTATGGTATAGTAACAATGTATTTTGCTGAGTGTTAACGGCACTGAAGAATGTTTCCGTGATGTAGATAAATAATTTGTGAGTTTCATTAACAGATGAAGTCAAAGAGATGTCTGTTTCGTTAAAGCAAATGAGAAACTGCACAAGTACTAAATTACCACACATTTACATTTAAATTGAAGTTAAAGTGATACAAAACATTATGCCTAAATAGTCAAAAAAGTGATACAAAACATTATGCCTAAATAGTCAAATCTCTTCACTCTGAAACCTTAGACTCTGGTATGTTTTTGTGATACTCACATTGTGAATTTTAATGGCGCAGTTGTTTGCGGGAGTTGCTTATTTCTAGAGCAAAGTTGTAACTAAGAAACTCTCTTAAATAAAATGGGTTCTGATTAACTACAAACACATGGAAATGTAAGAAAAGTTTCACAGGATGGGCAAAAATGAAATGATTAGGTGTGGTTCGACAATACTGTTTGTTGTGAGTAGTCTAGGTAAAAGTGTTTTGGTAGAATTGTCATCACTTACAGTCATTGTCATAAGAAGTTATCCACGCGCAGACATTAAGGAGGATTTAGTGCAGTAGTTTTCTGCAGCCTGGCTTGAAAATATACAAGTGTGTGGTGTATGTGCATGTTCTGTAGGTGACACTCTCGCAGTTCCTGTTGAAGACTCACAGAGATGTATTGAGGGCTGCCAGCCGCCCTGGGGGACCCTGGACCTGGCGTCTGCCTCGTTTGTTGAACCTCACCATGTTCCACATGTCGGCTGTCGTTACGGCACGGGGGCAGGATCCTCTCGCCATGCCCCTCCGCATGTTGGAGGTGTTCACATCTTGGCAAGTTTGTCGAGAAGTGCTAGAGAATGAAGAACGTGCAATTACCCACCTGGTAGGAACATTCACCTGCTTGGTGCGTCGGGGATACTTCCGTCAAGTGCGCTGCCTGCTGGATAGCAAGGTGCCACCGTTGTTGGAAGCCTCCTCCGTTCCTCCCACGCAACTCTCTGGCTACCTTCTCGACATGCTCGTACGACCTCTACAGCTCGTCACCCGTCTGCCTGATTCTGACTTCAGGTATGTTGCAGTGACACACTCTAAACAATGTCAACTTAAACTGCAGTCAGTGCTGGAATAAAATATGAAACTGGTGTTGAACATTTCGTAATTTAATCAAAGTAAATTGAAGATGTTAAAAGTGCAAAAAGAATTCTGTGTTACATATCCTACACCCTTCCTTACAAAATGTAGTTTAGAAAATTTTAAGGGGTAGCTAAAATGTTGAAATTTGTTGCCATTAAAAATAAATTTAAGTACAGCACTGGGTTGAAGCAAAATAGATTACGTCAAAAATTATGTAAGTTAAAAAAAATATTTAAAACAAATTTATGTCTGGAAAACAAAAGTTTTGCTTCAGTTAGCAATTTACGCTGGCAGATCACAAACTCTTACAAACGACCAATGGGTAACCAGACTTGACTACTGCATATTAAAATTAATTAAGAAAATTCTTTTGTAATCATGGTCGTGTTCCGGGAATGCATAAAATAAAAAAACAAGCGGACGACTGGTTTACGATACTCTTAGAGATAAGACTGTGTCGGGAGATGTGAATGGCGTCAGTCATGGCGCTAGGGAGGCAAACACAGCAGCTCAGCATTGAGCGCTGTATTGGGGTATCTTGCACGTAACCCTCTCTCCCTACCACAATTTCTACAACTTGGTCCAGTGTATCACTAGCTAGACTAATTTATGCCTGTATTGATATCTGCACTTCCCTGGCTACTGCTGTCAATTTTCATGGACCAAGAACTGACTTAAAAACCATCTAAAAAGCCTATTCTTGTAACCAAAGAGATAAGAAATTTGAATTTATTGTGCTGAGCACTTAAAGCAAAACTATTCAACTATTGCCTTGGCAACCAAATAAACAAACATTAAAATTTCTCCAAGCATATGAAAATGGAAAGGTATCCTAACCTTGCACAACAAATAAAACAAAATAAAATTTAGCTCATCCGGAGGCATTTCAATTAACTACTCTACAAAATAATTAAAATTAATACAAATTTTTAAGGTTAATTTAAATATTTGCAAATTTGACAAACAATTCTGAGCTATAAAAAAAATATTAATCTGTAATATTTTTATATTACACTAGAAGGTGATGTGACATTTTTTCCACAATTGGAAATGGGAAAGCATGGGAAAATGCGCTGAAAATTACACATTACTATACCATCATTATGGGCTTGTTGGAAACTTGTCACGGAAAAAGTAAATATTTGAAAATGGCTAATGTTGGTGTGGGCTTATTATGGATGGAAACGCAATAGAGCAATGTAATATTTGTTGCAGCGACTTGGTGTTGAGAGAGTTGTGTCGCCACGTGTTGGCACCTCGCTACAGCGAGCCGGTGCAACTGTTCGTGGTGCCAGCTCTGGCAGAGATGTCTTACTTCCCTTTTCACCAGCTAGTGCTTGCTTTGCGAGATGTTGGCTCAGATGACGAGGTGGCTTGCTCCAGCTGGCTACTGTACTCTGTGTTGGCTCTCGAGAAGAAACACTTTGGTGAGCATGTTTCTCCACTCTCTTGTTTTAACCAGTATGCTTCATTCATACAATAGGTTCAGCCACACCAATAATGTTTATTAGCTTTGAACTGTAATGAAACTAAGCGCTATTGCAGCGTGCTTGCTTGCTCTTGAATAACTGTGAAGTTCCTTACTTTGATTAGTAATCGCTGTGTTCAACAAACACAATGTGTGAAAAATGTTGTTGTTGGTGTTTGTTAGTCAGATTATGGAATGTTGTAGGAAATTTTTAATTTTCATAAGGCTTGTATTTAATCCATCTTGAAGCTTGGAAACTTGTACTGTAGGTTTTATTATGCTGTTATCTTTTAAATATTGGCAAGTACAAAACACTTTTTTACTGAACGAGTAAAAACATGTGCTTTTATAGAGAAAGTGGGTGGGTGCCACGGTAACATGCTGGACTTACATTCCAGAGGATTCCAGGTACGATTCCAGGCTCAGTTTAGCCTGATTAAAGTTTTTTCCTTACTGTACTGTTTCAACCAATGCACTTTAGTGCGAATACAATCTTGCGACTGGATTCAAAATCATGTAGGAAGTAACATCGGAAAGAAACAGACACAATAATGCAACATATAATACTATAGGTTCTAAATACCTCGACTAGATCATATCATGCCAATGGTAGATTAAAGACTTTACAATCAGATGACTCTAATTTAAATAAATCACTATATACTACAATCCAACTTATTAAGCTATAAGAATTGTCTGCCTATCATAGTTTTAGGTCTACTTGATTGCATTTAAATCTCAGAGAGTAAAGTGAGTATATTATGCAGTAAGCAATTTAAAGTAACATACTGTCAACATTATAAACATACTGAACACCAATCTACCTAAGTTGTGGAACTACTATAGCTACTACCAATCAACATATGTGAACTTATCTGTAGTTCAACGTGTAGATGTTCTGGTTGAAGACATTGATTCCAGATTTCCTGACTTCTGTGACATTTTATTCCAGTAATCATCATTAAAGAACACAATTGAAACAACAATTTTCTTTTACATAAAAACTACGAAACTCTGTGAACAACAGTTACCATAGTACACATAAATCTCTTGGTCCAAAGCTCTTGTTAAACATTACAAACAAAAATTTATCACGACAAAATAAAATTACTCAACCATAATAAATGCTGTAAAAAAAAAGTGAAAATTAAGTTTTAGGAGAGAAACATGTGAATACTGAGTGTTGGGACACTTGTATATAATCTATGTTAACTTCATATTATCTGAGCTCAAAGTGTGTGTTTTGTTTTGATTCTTCTTTGGAAAAGCAAGGAATGTTGTTTATACTATTATAAAAGTGAAATACAGTCCACTGCAGCTCAATTTAAGCAAGTATTTATATTTATTTTTATCAGTAGTGAACATGGTCCTCCGGACCGGATTTCTTACGCAATTTGTATTTACATCGTTCCGCACAACTGTTTACATGTTGCGACACATAAGTAAACGTTTCCAGCGTGATCATGGCGTTATTCATGCAAAGAAGCAAAAAAGAAGCAACTACAAATGGCTGGCTGGACTATGAAACCTGCAAAAGCATAAAAAACTTAAAAAGGTAAGACAACGATCAGCATTTATTTCCTGTTAGTGTCATTCACGGTTTTTGAGTTTTCGTAATGTGACGTGCACTGGCACGTAGCACTTACTTGGCCTCTTATCACACAGTAATTTCAATTTTTTTTTGTCGTAAAATGTTTTTTTTTCTCTGTTTATAACAAATTAAGTAGACCAACGTAAACAGGTATAAGGGTGTATACGGCGGGATCCAACATATTAATTGGGGATGCGAATAGAGAAATTTACATTAAAATTTTCTTTTTAATTTTAAATTTAACTTTAAAGCAAGAGAGAAGTATAGAATTTTACGTGTAAATTTTATCGGATGTATGTCGTGTTTGGACTCATTTCAAAGCTAATTTAATTTCAAGCAACTTTTCTAAGTAAACTTTTCTTATTTTTTTCCTTGTTTAGATTTTTTTTAAATTTCAAGTAGCTTATTAGCTTGCTTCTCCTGGAGTAGGATTTATGTGGCAGGCTAGTCGTAGTTCTCTTGCTTGGAAGCACGTACAGAGAAGTGCTGGCTTTTACAATTTCAAATAAGCTCGGAGCTAGCCAGTGCTTAGATAGATTTATCTGGCATGCAGGTCAGAGTTCACTCGCTTGGAGGCACGTACATGGACGTGCTGGAATGCGGGGACTCTGCAGGGCGTTTCTCGACCAACGTGGGTGGTAGTGTCGTGTGCAACAACACTAAAAAGGTGGTGATCCGCGACAGATTGAGAACGCTGCACATCCCCAATTAATAAACTAATGAATATTTAGCTGGTAGTATGAAATGAAATGCTTTGTAAATTTATCAGTATCTATGTTACGTACAATTTTTAGGTTATAAACGTAAATAAACCAGCTGTTTAGGCAAGTTGGATCCTGATGTATCCCTCCGCCGCTCGGCCGAGTAAGTCCGGGTGTTCGCCCAGGAATGTTAGTTGTGTTTCATCGGAGCTCGTGACCGGTCGCCGGGAGATGGCCGGCTAAGTTTTTCTTGTTTATAATCGGTCAGTCGTCTTTCATCGGAGCTCGTGACCGGTCGCCGGGAGATGGCCGTCTAAGTTTTTGTTTGTCTGAGTTTGTTAATCAGTAAGAGTCGTGATATGTCGGAGCTTGGACTCGGTCGCGGAAAGATGGCAGGCTAAGTTTTTGTGAGTTAGTTGGGGCGTCATGGCGGCAGGAAGAGGACGTGTTAGACGTGGTAGAGGGGCTGTGAAGCCTAGGGGACGGATTCGTTAGGAGAAATCATTCTTTATTTGTTTCTCTTTTTGGCATACTGCCTTTTTATTTCTAGTAATGTAACCAGCAGTAGGTATTGATAACCGCGTAGTCGGAATTAGGGTAGATAAAGTGCCGGACCAAGTACTACTACGGAGGAAAACGGCAAGTCGTAACCCGTAGATATAAGTCACCTCAACTATTTCTGGGCGAGCACTCGCAATGTTAATGGCCTGTGTCTGTTAAATTGTGTCAAAAGAAAGATTACATAAAAGAAAGAAAATGCCAATATTATGATTTTTATTTATTTATTTATTCGTCTGTGGTTGATTAACCTCACTGCTATCCGGGCATTATTCTAATAGGCACCGCCTCTACATCACCTCGCTGTGTTTTTGCTTTGCTTTTGCCGGCTAATTACTTGTAATAGCAACGGAGGAGAGTTACGTCCAACATCTATATAAACAAACAACATACATAGAAGAAGCACCCGTCACATTCTGACCGCCCCGAATAGGAACGACATAACCTCCAACACATCTAAATAACAACAACGTAGAGCAGAGACCCATTACATTCTGACCGCCCGAACAGGGACATCTTGATAACTAGACAACAACACGACGTAGACGCAGCCCCATTACATTCTGCCGCCCCGAACAGGGACATCTAATAACAATACTGCAACGGCGACGTAGACGCAGAGCAGAGACCCATCACATACTGGCGTCCCCGAACAGGGACATCTAGACATGACATAAACAACAACGCGACGTAGACGCAGAGCAGAGACCCATCACATACTGGCGTCCCCGAACAGGGACATCTAGACATGACATAAACAACCACGCGACGTAGACGCAGAGCAGAGAACCATCACAGTAAAGGCTCGTCATGGAAACAAAGGTAAAGAACCTAAGTCGCATTCGTGGAATGATTAAGGCAGCATTCATGAGAGTAGAAGCCTTTGTTGAGTGTTACGAACACAGTCCTAACTAAGTCGTATTCGTGGAATGATTAAGGCAGCATTCATGAGAGTAGAAGCCTTTGTTGAGTGTTACGAACACAGTCCTAAGTCGCATTCGTGGAATGATTAAGGCAGCATTCATGAGAGTAGAAGCCTTTGTTGAGTGTTACGAACACAGTCCTAACTAAGTCGTATTCGTGGAATGATTAAGGCAGCATTCATGAGAGTAGAAGCCTTTGTTGAGTGTTACGAATACAGTCCTAACTAAGTCGTATTCGTGGAATGATTAAGGCAGCATTCATGAGAGTAGAAGCCTTTGTTGAGTGTTACGAACACAGTCCTAACTAAGTCGTATTCGTGGAATGATTAAGGCAGCATTCATGAGAGTAGAAGCCTTTGTTGAGTGTTACGAATACAGTCCTAAACCTGATGAGCTAGAAGTCAGATTACATTTATTGCATGAAAAGTGGACATGTTTTAATGCAATACAAGATGAATTAGATGATTTGATTGACTCAGTATAAAGTGAAACAGAGATTGCTGATGTGGATGAAAGGTACTGTAGGCTGCAAGGTTTTTTATAACGCAAATGGAAGGAAGCTGACAAAAATGAATCTAAGCAATTACACCAAGAAGTTGCAGTCCAAATTAAACTGCAGCCATTGTCACTACCACAATTTAGTGGTGATATTCAAGACTGGGTTACTTTTAAAGAGACATTTATTTCACTGGTAGGCGATAACATAACAATACCACCTATTCAAACATTTCATTACTTATTATCTGCACTTCAAGTTGATGCAAGACGAGTCATTCAACACATAAATATAAGTGAGAGCGGCTACTCAATTGCATGGGATCTGCTTGTAGAGAGGTATCAAAATGAAAAACACGTAATCAACATACTGTGACGTACACTGGCACGTAGCACTTACTTGGCCTCTTATCATACAGTAATTTCAATTTTTTTTGTCTTAATTAATGTTTTTTTTTTCTTTGTTGTTTATAACAAATTAAGTAGGCCAACTTAACCAGGTATAAGGATGTATACGGCGGGATCCAACATATTAATTGGGGATGCTAATAGAGAAATTAACATTAAAAGTCTATTTAAAATTGAACTTTAAAACAAGAGAAAAGTATTTAATTTTACATGTCAATGTTATTGGATTTATGTCGTGTTTGAACTCATTTGAAAGCTAATTTAATTTCAAGCAACTTTTCTAAGTAAACTTTTCTTACTTTTTTCCTTGTTTGGATTTTTTTTATTTCAAGTAGCCTCTTAGCTTGCTTCTCCTGGAATGGGATTTATGTAGCAGGCTAGTCATAGTTCTCTTGCTTGGAAGCACGTACAGAGAAGTGCTGGTTTTTAAAATTTCAAATAAGCTCTGAGCTAGCCTGTACTAGGATGGATTTATCTGGCAGGCAGGTCAGAGTTCACTCGCTTGGAGGCACGTACAGGGACATGCTGGAATGCGATGAGCTCTGCCGGGCGTTTCTCAATCAACGTGGGTGGTAGTGTCGTCGCAAAACTCCGTGAAGGTGGTGATCCACGACAGATTGATGACGCTGCACATCCCCCAATTAATAAACTAATAAATATTTAGCTGGTATTATGAAATAAAATGCTTTGTAAATTTATTAGTATCTATGTTACGTACAATTTTTAGGTTATAAACGTCGATTAACCAGCTTTTTAGGCGAGTTGGATCCTGATGTATCCCTCCGCCGCTTGGCCGAGTAAGTCCGAGTGTCCGCCCAGGAAAGTGAGTCGTTGTACATCAGAGCTCGTGAACGGTCGTCGGGAGATGGCCGGCTAAGTTTTGTTTGTTTGAGTTTGTTGATCAGTCAGTAGTTGTGTTTCATCGGAGCTCGTGACCAGTCGCCGTGAGATGGCCGGTTGAGTGTTTGGATTAGTTGGGGCGTCATGGCCACAGTAGGAGGACGTGTTAGACGGGGCAGAGGGGCTGTGAAGCCTAGAGTGCGGATTCGTTAGTCGAACTTAGCTTTATTTTCTTTCTTTGTTGGCATGCTGCCTTTTAATTTAGTAGTAAACAACCAGTAGATATTCATAACCATATAGCCGGTGATTAAGGTAGACAAAGTGCCGGGCGAAGTACTACTACTCACACAGAGGGCAGGCGGTAATGCCTAATACGTAGATAGAAAAGTCACCTTAACTAACTCTGGGCGAGCACTCGCTTTATGAATTGCCATTGTCCGTTCAAGTGCATCAAAAGAAATGTTAAATAAAAACAATGTCGATATAAATTTTCTTCTTAATTTTTTTTTTTTTTTTTTTTCCTTTCGGACTAACCTCACTGCTATCCGGGCATCAATATAATAGGCACAGCCTCTACATCAGCTCGCTGTGTTTTGCCGTCTTTCTGCCTAACTACTTGCAATAGCAACGGAGGAGGGCTACGTCCCATAATCAACAACAACTACATCAGCGACATAGACGTAGAGGAGCCCCGTCACATTTTACCGCCGCAAACAGGAACTCGTAACATCTACATAAAAAATAATAACAGCACGGCGACGAAGACCCATCACATTCTGTCGTCCCCGAACAGGGACATCTATATAAATAACAACAACACCACAACGTAGAAGCAGCCCCACTACAATACATAGAAGCAACCATTCATTACAACAGAAAATGTCGTTCAACTGCGACAAATGCTTGACACAACTAAAACTAATCTCAAGGCACTGCAAAGTATGAAACAAAAAATCGACGCATGGGACGCATTAATTATTTATGTAGTTGTTCAGAGGCTAGATAGTGAAACCAAACTTGAATGGGAACTCCACTCCACAAGCAAGACTCTATCAACACTAGAAGAATTGTTTGAATTCATAAATCACAAATGCAATGCACTTGAAGGACTGCAGTTGAAACCTAAAACACAGCCTTACTAATCTGCAAATGTAAATAAGATACCAAGTAGAAGCCAAGGTCACTTCAACACATTCGTCACCACACATACACGTGACTCGTGTGTAGTTTGCAGCGATTCTCATATGATTCACAACTGCTCGAAGTTCAAAGCTCTCAGTCACGAAGAAAGATTTAAATTAGTTAAAGGTAAGAAATTGTGCATTAACTGTTTGAGTCCAAAACACATGATCAAACAGTGCAAATCCAGAGGATGCAAGGTATGTGGTAAATGCCACCACACATTGTTGCATAGACAACCAGTGTCCTTTGAAAATTCTATGTTTCAAGGTAACTATTGCGCGACAAAGAATACTTCAATGTCGCATGTTTTGTTAGCAACTGACAAGTAATTGTTAAAGACAGTTTAGGTGAAATACATTCCTGCCGTGTTCTCCTCGACAGTTGTTCTCAGTCAAACTTCGTTAGTGAAAATATGGCGAAACGTCTGCAGCTAGATTGAATTAAAAATCAAGTGGGTATCAAGGGGATAAATAATGAAGTAAGAACTACAACACACATTGTTACTGTGAGGTGCTCCACTACCCACCCTACTACCCACCCTTAATTTTCGTCTAATATTTAGCTTTAAAGTAATAGGAGGGAGCATGTCACCTGAATTTGTTGATCCTTTTATATTGTATTGTTTGTTCCTTGCAGCTAAGTATTGGCCATAACTATTGAAGTCAGGATGTGTCGTGGGCAGGGTTAGAGAGTTGATAAACGAGAGCCTGGGGTAATATTCATATGAA
>PNEQ01086018.1:0-15390 GCA_003012365.1 Medauroidea extradentata | reverse complement strand
TTTTTTTTTTTTTTTTTTTTTTTTTTTTTTTTTTTTTTTTTTTTTTTTTTTTTTTTTTTTTTTTTTTTTTTTTTTTTTTTTTTTTTTTTTTTTTTTTTTTTTTTTTTTTTTTTTTTTTTTTTTTTTTTTTTTTTTTTTTTTTAAAGCTTTATTTCAATATTTCCAATTTTATACCTTGTTACAAATGCCCGAGAAAATAGACGAAGTTTTCTTCTGTCTTGGCACACAACTTCGGACAAAATTTGAGATTGAGCGAATACTTGTCATAGGACGAAGCTCGTCCTAAGACTCTGTAACTTCAGACAGTGATGTGACGTCACAGAGTCACGTGCGCCAATCAACGTATTCTTGTCCTAGGACACTACTTCGGACATCGCAATTGTGAATAGGCCTTAATAGGTGCTTTGAAGCTAACTTGTGAGTGGCCGTATTACGTTATGTTAGACGCAGGTGTACAGTTGTAACTAGTTCCTGCTGCATGCACCGGTGTTGTACAGTACTGGGCATTCAGCAGCTTACAACACGTCACTGATAGTCTGTGCCACACTTGTCCATCTCACCTGGCTGTGGCGGGCAGATGCGACTGGAGCAATTTATATGGGTTCTCAGGGCGTCTGCCACGTCTTCATTTTTCACCCGGGGTCCATATTTTACAACAGGTGCGTGGACGTGTGCGGATACTCACCACGACGCTCGGTCATTACTCATAAGTTCTGCCGGCCCCGTTTGATCGCAGCTGAGGCACTGTAGCCCCCTCATACTTTCCTCTTACCTCTCCGGGGACTTCGGGACCCCTCTTACTCTTCACACGCCACTGCCACAGAATATTTAGCAATACAGGAGTGTAGTAACCGGTAGGACGGTACGCTCAGTCGCACACGCCAGCAAAATTGATACGCTGGCCAGCAACATGGCGGAAACACCTATCGCCAATCAGTGGTGGGTTTAGAAACATAATTGGGGAGGGGGGGATTGTATGATTCTATGGATTGTAAAAATACCAGCCATCTAAAAAGTGTGGTTGTTTACTGTTACAGAACATTAAAAATGACATACATACAAGCAGGACACATCATAAAACAAAACTCAGGTTTCCTTAAGGCGAATGGACATACTTTGACTACATAATGTTCAACACGATTTGGATGGCGAGGGGGGGGGAGTGCTTCAGCCCGGAACCCCCCACCCCCTTTAAAACCGCCCCTGTCGCCAATCAACGTACGGCGGCTGCGGTATTGCTAGCCGGCAGCCAGGCCAATAGGACACCTGAGGTAACATGGAGGAGTCAATCAAACACAGGGCTGGCTGGTATCAGCAGCCTCGGGGAGACAATAAGCTATCAAGTATGCCCGCATCAAAGTGAGTGAGATATTTTGGTCAGCGCTCAACATCGAGGTCTTCAGCGCTGGTGAGGGGTGACGTGAAGTGAGTATGGAGCAGCGCCGGAATGAATTGGTGGGGTAAACGGGAGATCACCGAGAAAAACCGCCGATTAATGGCATCGCCCGGCACAATTCCCACATGCGAAAAACTGGGGACCGACATGCGTGCATCAAGTGAACTGCGCCGTCATGTTACGTCAGTATGACTATTTACCCTTTGCCTCTGACACGATTACATCTGTCTCTGTGCTTGTTTGCCACCTACGCCTTCAGCGGGCGCCTAAAATGACGACCTTGAAGCGCGCATCGAATACCGCGTCGCCTCAACTAGCCAAGCGCTGAACTAGTGTGGTGGGTTTCCCGTCGAATCGTTTTGACTATGAGCGTTAAGAGGTGACCATATGATTTCATCGGTGGAATGTCTGCAGAAAAGTTCAGTGCACGTCTATATCTGAGTTTCACATACACCCTGTCAATACATTTTGAAGTACGGCTGTCTGGAAAGGTTGTTTTAGCTGTATTGCAGGGCTTAGAAATAGTGTTGTTAGTGAGCATGGTGTTTTAACAATGACATTCCGACTTAATCTGAAGTGTTCGTTTCTTTTCGTACGTTACCACAGTACGAACACGTAGAATAGTTTTGTAGAAAACATATTTTTTACGAACCTACTACGACGCATTTGAAGCACGCGGGAGACGGGGCCTTTAAGTGTGAGTGGTAGTCACCATCTTGAATTTTTTCTGGGTATATTTTTGGAACTTTACAACTAAGTACGGAGTAGAATACATACTGAGAGAAATTTAGACACGGTAAATAAATTTTTGTCGTTAGTATTGTTAAAGATAGAATTGCAGTTCGAAAATTCTTAATACTTTCTTAACTACAATTCGATCTGTAACAACAGTAGCGGAAAATAAAGATTTATGGTGTATAAAATTCTATCAATCCCGTAGCTAGGTTAAAGTTCCGTGAATTTATCCAGAAGAAAAGTTACGACACACAATACAAAAATTCAAGATGGCTACTATTACTCACTCTTAACATGGCATCCTGGGTAAACATTTTTTTGCGCGTTCGAGGCGTATACGTTCGGAAGCGGCAAGGACGAGACAACACGGGCATCAAGCCTCATCCTATAGCCTCTAGGCGCAAGTCATTCAACTTGGTTGCAGTCTTATCGCCGACAACTACCCTCTATGAGACATTCATTAATGACCCTATCAATTTTAACGTATTACTAGAGCCCACGATTTTTGGTGAAAAGAATTCTGCAACAATTTGTTTCAATGCCTTATGTGTAGGGACCCCTAATTTTCGCCCCACTTTGTTTCAGTGTCTTACGTGCACATCTGCAGTTCCTCGTGTATTTGTTAAGTGATGTATCTCATTTGACTTTGCCAATCACAATAACGTTACTATAACTTCACAAGTCTGTGATTTGCCAGTGAAACTCCAAGACACGTCAGAGCTAAGACGTTCAATCGCTCATTATGAAGCAGAACTGCAGATGTGCACGTAAGTCACTGAACAAACTGGGGCAACATTAGTTTCGTGAAAATTAGGGGCCCCTACATATGTGCACATATGCAGCTCTGCTTCGAAGTCAGTGATTGGTTGTTTTAAATTCTCAGCGTCTAGGGTTTTACCCGCAAATCACAGACGTGTGGTGTCGCAGTAACCTTGTTCCTGTTGGCACAGTCAAATGAGCCACGTCTGTGCAATTATACGTTCTCTCAATAATCTAGAAGCAGACCTGCAGACGTGCACTAAGACATTGAAACAAACTGTTGCAGAATTCTTTTCACCAAAAATTGTGGGCTCTACGTATTACTAAAGAAAAAGGTGTATTTACATGCCTATGCCTTTTTAAAGATTTTACGCCAAGATTTACGTACGTAACCGAGAAAACTCCCATGTATACCTTATTCGACCGTTGGGAAATATGATTCAATGAGTAGTGATGAACTTGAATTGGATATACCCACATGCACACATGTATTATTCTTTAAATACTATTCCTTAGCAGACACCACTCATCTGTGATGAGCAGTTTTCAAATAATCTTGTAACGGCCGCAGTTCTGCACAATGCTCGGTGGCTTGGGCAGGTGGCCACATTAGCAAGAAGCCCACCACGTCAATATAATATTTAGTCATATAACGTAGTTGGCGCAAACTGTGCCCAACAATGTAAATGTCGGTAGTGTTTTTTCTTCAGATTATCTCTAAAGTGATCGTAATGGGACCAACGCTTTCCTGATAATCAACCTTAACATCACATCTGTTTAAATAACAATAGTATGAAAGGTCTAGGCACGAGTATTTCGCTGTTCGCCGGGCAGCAGTCTTGACTTCTCAGTTCTATGTACTGACCACAGTATATTATCCATTACCTTCTAGTCGTGCAAGCGGGTAGCACATGGGGTCCCCACGAATTGGGCCGAGACGTATATTCTTCATCTGTTACTGGCTTGCAGTCGTCAAAGGTTTGTCGAAACACCTGTCGTCCAATCACAGACGCGATATTGAAGTATGCGTTCTTGTCGTGCAACATGACCTCGAATAAATATGTGAAATACTCGTGCATCTGTTCATGTGTAGGCAGTCTTCATTCTTCATTCTTCAGAGCTTCGTTGCTCGATATACTGACAGCATATGTGAAGTAAGTCATACAAGTAATTTTAAAAATTAATTTTGCTTTAAGTTGTTACCACATACAATGTAACAATCTTTATTGACTACCCAACTGTGTGTTTGTGTGTATGTGTGGCAATAAATGTGATATATTTTCACAGATTTATGTTAAACATTAAAATTACACAACACGCTTTAACTAATATTAGTTCCCAAAAAATAATGTTATACCGTATATCCCCAGTAAAAGTAGAGGCTTTCAGTAACATAAGTTTTAGAGGAGACATTAATTTACATTCTGCTAACAACTAAGCTAACTTTCAATACTCCAATTATTTGCAAACATTTCTGATTGAAAGCCCAATCTCGAGTCGGAAGCTAGAACAAAATAGCTCTTTACGATTCTACTGACAATTGAAAGAGCGAAACAGTCCAGTGAGCCACCAGAACTCTGACAATCACGTTTTACGAGTATTTGATTACGCAACACTTAAACACTCTTCTCCCTAAACCACGGATATTCGTTGTTAGTGTCTTCTGACGGAGATGAAAGACAGGAAGCCAAGACCATAAACACAGTCAAACTCCTCAACAGCGACAACCAAACGGATAATAAGGAAATGCGATTAATTTGGAAGTGCTGCTTTTCACCGCCCTCCACCCCCTCACCGACTTTAGCATTGAGTTAGTTACTGGAAGGCGAGGACGGGCTCAAGACAAAATATCCACATTTATTCGTGCTTCTCGCAAGACGTTTTTTAAACGCTCCTGTGTTGAAGATTGCGAATTCGAAGCAGGCCTAATTGAAAACAAAACCGTAACATATTCACCACACAAACATAACGTCGTTTATTTAAATGTAACCTCATTTTACATCATTTTAGTATTTTTTTTGCACACCGTAAACTGGGGCAACTTTTGTCCTGTAAGGTGATTTTGCCCTCAAAATTTTGGTTTTCATGTCGTTTGGGGAAGAGTATTTCGAATTTTATCTGAATGTATTAAATCTTTTTTTAAGGACGTCATCTACCACGTGCTTCAAATGCTTTGTAATGTGCTAGGAAATTTTTTTTTTTCCTTACGAAACTATTCGGAATGTGTCCAGTATGCCAGTGTACGAAAAGGAAACACATGCTGGACAAGGACGAATTGTAATTGTTAAAAATACACCGTGCCTATTACAAACACTGTTTCCAAGCCTTACAACATAGCTAGAAGCAGATTTTCCAGTTGCCGTACTTCAAAATGTACTTACAGGATTATTGCGCAACTAAGGACCGTATCTATGGGAGATGCAAAGCAACGCTAGGAGCAGCACTGTCGCGCCTTGCAGACGACCGGAATGGTGATAGAAACGTATTTTTCGTATGTGTGGCAATGGAAACGCGAGTTTATTTTCATTTTTAAGGGTTCGTGTGGATAAATGCAGGCTTAAATTAATGTATGTAAAACCAATATTGAACACGACGAACTATTTAACACAGAACATGTAATAAATTGTTTAATAGATCCCATATATTCACTGAAGTGTGCATTAAAAGCGACGCGAAATAAAGCCGAATTGAGAGAGTGTAGCAGTAAACGATCTTGCTATGCGGAAAATACAATTTATAAGAAAAAAATTTAATATGATCTTTTTGGAAAACTACAAAATTGATTAAAATTTGTGCGCATGAAAACTGTCCGTTTAGAATGCTTATAGGTTACATAATGCTTGAAGGTTAGTTCATGCTGTTGTTACAACATATATTAATAATATCGTTATTTTAAGTAGACTATTTATATAAAAAAAGGGATAGTATGAGCGTGTAATTTTCACGTTACTAGCTATTTACGAAACGTTCTGCAAACACAGCTTCGGAACATTTTTCGTAATATTTTCTTGTAGGAAAATAATGTACTTTTCAATAATAAACATAAAACGGAAAATTATTTAATAAGACACGCATGCTAAGTTTGTATTTTAACGCTTACAAATGCATAGACACGTCTACGACTATATAATTTTAACAATTTAGTATTCACTAAATGGACGAGGTTAGGCCTAACCTTGTTAGTTCTAAATAAACCAACTATAATGAAAACAACGTGTTTACTACAATACATACAGAAATTGGCAAAGAAAATACAAATAGGTAATACAGAACTAGTTTGGAGAATACTGTTTATAATAATTACGAATACAATTAGTTTGGCAGAAGTTGCGATGTGTGAAAATAATGACTACACTCGTAACGATAATTTTGCACTGTTACCTATCGACAGTGCTCTTTATATACATATATAAACATATTTTAAATAAAACTCTTTTATTTTTACAACGGAGAACAGTACTGTTGCCACCTAGTATTTATTTATAGACTTTAAATTGCTTCGCTACGCACATGTATAGCGTCTGCAGTCTGTATCACCATTCCGAAGGTTCAGAAGTTCACCACCAGATGTCAGCCACTTTGCTTTGCATCTCCAATAGACCTCATTCGAATGACAACCAACTGTTCACCAATGCTTTCTCTATGCAGATAGCAGTTGGTTGTCATTCGAAAGAGGTTAATAATCTCGGCCCTTAGAATCGAGAACGGAACTTCGCTACAGGCCTTCCAACAGTAAAATTATACAACCACTGCTTAGAGAACCACAGCGAAAATTTATCGGCGGGTTTCTTGCACGCTAGTTCAGCGCTTGGCTCGTTGTGGGGCGATGTGGCATTTGATGCATGCTTTAAAGTAGCCCTTATAGCTCCGTCGTTTCTTAACGCATAAAACCGCTCAAGTTAGGCGGCGCCCATAAATACTCGGCTCCAACTATCTATTCATTCGCCAAATTATCCCATAACTAATATTGTTAGAAGACAAAGATACCCCGAAATAGGTCAAAGTTGCCCTATTTTACGGTGCGTAGGAGTAGCATTTAGTTTCAAAATGGTATTTGGTACTCTAAAGTAGTACCTTTGCGTGTTCACGTGGCTAACAATGAACTACATACTTTATTTCTGTATCGATCATGCGCGTTATGTACCAGTGAAAACATTTACAGTAATCAAATAAATATACTTAGGCAGTAAAACTCATTCAAATTTTTACATTAAGGAGTATGGAAAGATAAGGTGTCGAGAAAACGACTGGAACACTCATCAGAAATTCAATATGATCTAATGACAGACATGGGACAAAAGACACAAAATTAGTGATGTGAACTGCATCGTTCAATCGTCGATAAAATATAAACTACGCGTCATAATTCGATAGAATTTTTTTCCGAGTAGATATTTTACTAACGGACCTTTATTTATATAGCGCTATGCGGTAGTATGCTTTGCTTTCGAGTAAAAAACTAACAACTGTATTTAAAAATATAAGAGATTGAATCCGCAAAATTAATAAAATGGAAAACTGTGATTTTTATAATGTTTAGTAGAACAATATCCAGGACTCTATAATAACCGAATCTCAAAAATTCACCTGTTGATTAAAAAAAAAAAATTACTCTCCGAAAACTTTTGCGCGAGTAGTTTACTGATGTTAAAATTACTTTAAAGTCAAAATGCAAATATTTTTGAATTTCGGTTATTATAGAGGCCTAGACATTACCGTACTAAAAATTATAAAAATTACTGTTTTCCATTTGTATGGCTTGTGTGGTTTCAATCCCTTATTTTACTAAAAAATGATTTTTTTTATCGAAAGCAAAGCATACTACCGTCCAGTGCTACATAAATAGACGTTCGCTTATAAAATATCTACTTAGCAAAAAAAATGGCATTGAAATAAGACGAGTAGTTTAGTTTTTTCAACCAATGAATATTCCAGTCGTTCGCTCAACACCTTAACGTATAAGAAGTAACCTAGTCGAACAATACCAGTCTAAATATGAGAGCTCACACAATATTTTATTTCCACTTAATTGAACAATTAAATAGGTGTTTCACTTGATTACTTAATTTATGAAGTGGAAAAGTTTTAGTAAATCGTGGATGCAAGAAACAAGAAGGGACTATAATAATGCTGTCGTATAGAGCTGTACATCGTAACATAAATGAGTAGGTAACAGAGTGCAACGTGAACAATACAATGTATTATGGCATGCTGCCAGCTGCTCACAGCAAGCCTGATAGGAACTGCATGCACTTTCTGTGCCTACTGTTATATATATTTAACGGAAAAAAGAAAATTCCATTGTACACACACACAAAATGTATTGCATCTCATCGGTTCCAAGATCGACTGAACACTGACGCTGAATGGTTATATTACATCAAGAACACAATCTATTCGACTGTTCCTAGATATCAGTGAACCTGTTCGAAGATGTAAACTGCCATACATGAGCAGGGCCTGTTAGACGGGGGGCGTACGACAGCCGGTCAGTTCCAGTCATCCCACCACGTGATGCAGTACTTGTTTTGATGTGTGTTTATTAGCACCAAAAACCACTGACGTGTTCTTCTGCCAGATTATATGTGCGCACACCAACACACACACCAACACACGCACTTAATAATTTATTAAAAACAAATTGTGAAGTAAAATGCATAAGTTTGTAAATACCGTTGTATATTTTGTATCAAAATACTTTTAAAGAGCGCAAAACTGATCACCGAAAATCCAGTAGAAATGTTAATGATATTTTTAATATCTTGTAAGAACGGATTGGATCAATCAGGTATTGTCAACAGTTTATGATAAGGAAATGCAAGTTTGGCATCCTATTGCATATTACGAAAAAATTGAATTTTTAGAAATAAAAATAATTGGGAAATTGTTGCAAAAGTTTTGTTGTTGCTACAGAAGTATTTGATATTTGCAAATGAATTAATATAAGTTTACAGTAATTGTTTATAAGTGCACTCATTTTTTCCAGTGTCTGTATTTCAAAGTTGTTCCTTGTAAATTTTACTAAATAATTTGTAATATCTTAAAAATAGTTTTTGAAAACTTTACCAATATTTTTTGTAATGCACAAAACATTTTTTACTGATACTAAATGGTATGTATTGTTGATCATTTCCTTGAAGCAGTTCAATTCCCTATATCAGTGTTGCATAATTTTTCTTCAGCCATGTTTTTTTTTGTACTTTGTTAAATGCAGTGGTATTGTTTCCAATGGTTTTTGCTGTGAATTTTGCAACTAGAATTGTAATATTTTCTTGCATTCGTGTGCTTGATTACGTTGTGCTGTGCACAACAAATCCACGATAAAGCGAGCTTGTTTTGATGGAAGCCATGCATAGTTTCTCCCTCCTACATAGTAAAAAAAATTCGTACTTTGACAAGAAGTATCTAGTAAACTAATATCAGAACATTTATAAGTCCAGGCACTCCAGTAAGAATGTCGCAGGCGATTAAAACTAAAACTGTCTACATTTTCTAAATTACTGTGAGGACTAGTGGGATATATTTTTATGAGCAGAGTGTTTAATGTGAAACAAAATAACTTTGGACGACCTGTTATGTTTTACAAAATACTACGTATTATTACAAAAAAAATTCTTGGCACTGGTTGCCGAATTTTTTTTGTGACATTCAAACAATGATTGCAAAATGTAGAATTAATTCTAAATGTACAGTTATTATTTGTAGATACACAAACATGTTTATAATTGTAGACACATATTTGTATATTTACAATCATTACCTGTAACGTAGTAAATGTGTTTGTAAATTTTCAGAAATATTTTTTGTAAACTAGTTTTCAAACAAATTTTTTTTTGTAAACGTACAATAATTTTGACTGTTTACCGATCGGTATTAATGAATGGCTATAACATTAATGACTAGCTATAACATATTCTTAAAAAAATTCTCACTATAGGGCTTATCTCCGCTGGAGTGCAGCAGAAAATATGTCAAAATGCTGCGTAAAGACGTCATAAATCACATGTATAGGGAAGTAGTTTTTTTTTCTACTGAAAATTCAACGTAGTGTGATAGTGTTTTTCTTACATTTTTATTCTTTCATAACTATTTTTTTTTTTGTTTTAACTGAGTATCATACATAATACGTTCCATCGACGTATTGATGAAAATTTTTGACTGGTTTGTTTTCTGAATTGGTAAAAGTGGCTGTACATAAAATTAACACATAATGCAAAATTATTTTCGCGAAAATTCCCCGTCTCTATCTACACATATAACATACGTTGATGACAGAATCTATTCATTTGACGACGAGACGCCTGTGCAGCCAAAAAATATATATTCAGGTAAAAGATGCTGGCATTGTACGTTCCAACGCCAAGAAATGTTTCCAGCCATCAATTTAATTGCAGAATGAAGTAAATGTTTACCAAATATTTGTTAGAATTTGGCGAAATAAATATTTACTTGAGCTAACAAAACTAACTGTTTCAGAATAAAGCATAAAAAGCAACACACGTAATTTTGTTAGCCCAGCAAAATGTGCAATTTGTTTGTCGAAGTAGGCTACTTACGTCGACAGTAAGATATATGATTGATGCAAATTTGTTCATTTGCTTGTAATACACTAGTATAGCATAAATTTTGTTGCACGAACCAAACCTTTATGTTTGTGTATGCCGTAGTGTATAATCGCACTTCGAGAGTTATTTTGCAATTTCTGCGACACTATATTTGTAAGTGTATTTATTAATATTATCAACAAAAATATTTATTTTTTCGTTTACAAGCTCATAATTTGTTTGCTTCTCATGAACCTTTATCACAATAGCCTCAAAAAACCTTATTCCGCTTTAGAATTTTTCACAAACTGTGGCACAATAATATAATATTTAATTTACTACCCGAGAAGCTTGCGTTCGACGAAAAACGTTGTTTTCACAGGTCTCGTAGTTTTTTTTTAAATACTTTATAAACGTGGATGACTTTTGGCACGTAAGGTGATTTTAGGACGTTACAGAAAATATTTTTCGCATGTATGGTAGCTTTGAATAAATAAGTTTACTTGACATAATTTCCGAATAATGGATAGCCACGTGGCATTTAATTCATGTTTACTTACATGTGACAAATATGGATAATTAGTGTCCCAAAGCCACCCGACGTATCCAGTCGTCCTCGCTTACTTTAAGGCAAGCATAGATACGTTTCCTACTTTACATTAGTGTATTACTCTTACATGTAATGGCAAGTGTCTCTAATTCACTTTTTGTAACAAGAAACAATTTTCATCGTAGTAACATTCTTCTAACTACTGTAGTTGCAAACATTCAGAAATTGATGCCAGTTGTCGTTCAGAAATGGTTTGTACTCGCATACATATTTTTGAAAACGAAATCTTTTATCACAGCGATTTATATTTGCGTAAAGATTTCTTTTGAAACGCAACAACTGTCCAAAGCACCGGAGTCCATTTGATGCCACGTTTCATTTGCCACCATGTATTAAACATTTAAGAGACTTGTGCACCTGAAGCATGAACGGTGTTGTAGTGTGTCGCGCCTATTATTTTATACACGGAACAGCTGAACTTATTCGCAATATATTTATCTGTGAAAAAAAAAAAACTCTCGGTTAAAACTAGGCTTTTATCATTTTAAAATTACAACTTGCTTATTAGAAACAGGTTTTCGGGGCCCCTCAGAATGGCTAATAACGGCTTTTTAGACAGCTGTAACTAGAAAAATGCCACCTGAATTCGCAAAACACGAGGTTGGAAGCTTGATTTGGGCTTTACTATAAATTTTCCACAAATAAAATTGTAGCTTAGCCGCTTTAAGTCCCATAGGAAAAAAGAGTAATAGGAAAGCACTGCACGTCAGTTTGGCGCGCCGTCGAGTGTGGAAAGCTGAACCTTATCCCTTCACTGTATCCGCACATCAAACGCGGAAAATTACATCCGCTGTATGGAGCTCTTAAAAAGTATACGCTAATTTAATCAATGCTACGGGAATGATATAGACCTGAAAAAGAACGCTGATGGTCATTGACATAGAATATGAATAGTGACGAATTTCTAGTACACCAAAGAAGTACTGCTAGTGCCATGAGTTTGTGTCCGTGGAATGGTTTCATTGCTTCACATTTGCAGCATATTGTTAATAATCCTTAGTCGAGTGATATTTACATTTAATGGAGTTAATTTTGTTAACGCCAGTTGAAAAATTATTTTAATTTTATTGTTATTTTTTCCTTAGTTCAAGACAATTTATGGCAAAATATTTTCTCTTTAATTGGCAAAAACGAAACGAAGACAGTCCAACTGGTTGGCAACACTGTCGCCAAGTCGTGTAGAAAAAAAACGGATGGGATAACGCACAGCGAAACTTTCGTCGCGTCTGTCGTTGTCGATGTATTTACTGCTTCCCTCGTGACGTACCCGGTGCACGTCCCGTCATAATGGAATTTTTTTTTGTTCGCTCAAGAGTAGTGTCTAGTCAGCGTGACGATTTTGTCTTTTTTTATTTATTTCTGTACGTCGATTCCCGGACTTCAGACAGGAGTGGTAGGACGATTGTTCGGGTGTCGAGACATGACGATCACAGCGACCTTTGAAAACTGGCCAACCATATCTTGGACTTCTCTCACCTCCCCCGAGTATCTTCTCCCATAGTCGGTTCTGCTGGAGGGTTGCCCTCGGAAGTGAAACATGAATCGTTCCGGTGAATTCATCCTCTCTCCACACAATTCCGCGTTGAGAGAATTCCCCGCTTTCTCTCCGCCCGACGTTTTAGAAATTGGGATAGACACAATAAGGATACGAAGTTTGGCATTTTCTGTTTGAAGTGTCTCTCGGAGGAGATCACCCATGATCCTGTCTCTCTTCCCGTGGCTTCCGCCACACTTCCAGACCTCGCGCTTGTATCGTCGGAGCAGGTTTCGGGAACGTCCCTAAAGAAAGACTTCCCCGTCTTGTCGCGTTTTTGCATTACGCGCGGATGTCTTCGGCTTTCGTCGACAAACAAAGGAAAACAGTTTAAAGAACTCCCCCTTTTCCCTTCTGTCCCTTCGTCAGTTCTATTTTTATTCCCAGTTTGCGTTGTTTGCGAATTCAATTTGCTAGTTCCCATCCCGGCGCATTGCCGTGTTTTTTTTTTTTTTTTCATCGGGTTCCCCCAGTTTTGCGGGGACGTCCTCGTCGGTAGCCAGGGCCGGCGGCTATTCTCGGACCAATCATTGGCCGCGACGTTATGCATGCCGAGTCGGAGGGTTGTCGGTCCTGCGGGGAGTGGCGGAACTTGATTAGCGCGCGGGTAGAGACGACGCATCCTGAAAGCCCAAGCAGCAGCGGCGACGTAGATAGACGGATGACGGGGGGAGGAGGTGGAAAGGGGTCGACGGCACTCGTGCGGTCGTCTCGAAGAAGCCGCATCTCGTGGACCGTGAAATTAGGCTGACTCGGCTGTTCTTGCGCGGTTTGCAATTTGTGTTTGCACAGCCGGGTACTTGGTCTTGCAAAAGGAGTCCTGACAATTCGCCAATTGACCCCGAAAGTTTTTTTCAAGTACAGGATGACAACAAGGAACGTTGCCATCATGAATGTAGCCTATTATGAAATGGAAAGTTTACAAAATACATTAGTTGAATGTATGTGACAAATTTCTTCTGGGAATGCCATTATACAGAGTGTTCCATATGTCAGGTCTCGTAAGGAAATTGAAATGGTTGAAATATGGAACGTTATAGTAGTGATGTAGAAATTTAACGTAGGATGACGGTGGTGTGTTCACCTCCATGTGCCATTACGATAGTAAATGTTGAAATTGATGGCCGCGATGAACTTTGCACATTTAACTACGATTATGCAAATTACGTTATTTGTAACGTGGCCGGTGAGACCGCCGTTTCTATGATACGGGATTTATGGGACATTCTGTATGTGGATGAAACTTGAGATCTGTTTCCAATATGCTGTTGTGTGGCGTCGTGCTGAACGTGTTGGACTATTGATCATTGCTGCTTACACGTTCTCAATATTCTCTTCTGTTCTCATTGTTTGTGATACACCTGACGATGTCGTCCTCATAATGTTACCTGTTGCACGCAACTTCGCAGCACACTTAACGATGTTTTGACGGCTGGGGAATACTCCTTACCGGCCGACATTGAAACGACAACAAAATAATCGCTGCACGGCCACCACCGGAACACACACTCTAAAATGGAAACACCTAATATTCACAGTTTCCCAGTGATTTTCCAGTGATTCAATTGGCTGAAACTGCTTCATCGGGATTTAGTGGTAAACTGCAAATTGCATCAGCGACGTAAACTCACATATTGAATCAGAGCTTTTCGCTAATTGAAAAAGTAAGAAAACATTTTTACCAAGATGTAAAAAAAGTGTACTTTTTCATTAAATGCAATTGTGCATTTTTCTAAATTATGTCATGGGATCAATACAATATTCGCCAAAATTAAAAAAGTAATTAAAGAAATGCCAACGGGAATTAGAAAGTCGTCGCTCCAACACTCTAGCCACTCACCTAACTTGAACACTTCAACATTAAGGTTGCCATAATCGTAACTTTTCGCTTTTGCATACCAGTGATGTGTGTTAGTTTTGTACACAGCTTTCTTAATAATAAACACTGTTTATAGTACAGTGCGAATTTGTCACAGCAACATTACTTCATAGAGAGCAACAGAGCGAAAAAGTACATTCCAAAATTCATCTACATTAAACAGAACGACAAGGCTACATATTACTATGAAAATATTACGGTACATTTAAGTGTAACTTATCAAAACATGCAATTCACATTGATAAACAAGCAAAAAAAAATATTAATAGCAAGATTGCTTTGGAAACAATGTTAACAGTGTTTAACCTATTACACGCAGCCATGTATAGTTGCTGAAATGAATATATTTTAGTAACTGATTTAAACTGTTGTTTTATAAAATTACAGATTAAGTAGTTACTGATTAAATAGTTAAGTTTGTGTACTAATTCAATGTGTTGACTAACAAGTTTTTTTTTTTTTCGCTCTTTTTATCAGTTAGACAAAGCAACAGATTCGCAAGTGAGAAACCTTGCAACTTATTGAAACTGTCAACATTTCACTGCTTCTGATTGAGTGCGGTTTCTCACATCTCACATAATATGCGCTGTTCCACGGACCATTGCTCCATTGTTACTGAAATAGCTGTGTTACACGGCGACTGCCTACGCTCCCCCCTCCCTTCCATGTCTTGCTTCTTTCCCTGCAGTGCGTTTCGTAATTACTGTGCTCCTCGTGGCCATCCTGTAGACGAGCGCACGCTCTCCACGTTCTCCTTTATCGTGACATACTCCTTGTGGTCATCTTTTAGACGAGCGCGCGTTCTCCTTTATCGAGACATGCTCCTTGTGGTCATCCTGTAGACGAGCGCATGTTCTCCTTTATCGTGCATACTTCTTGTGATCCCTGTAGAGAGCGCACGTTTTTCTTTATCGAGACATGCTCCTTGTGGTC
>PNEQ01086017.1:0-15392 GCA_003012365.1 Medauroidea extradentata | reverse complement strand
AGTGATGTTTGTTTCAGCCAAACAATATTTTGTTGGTAAGACCAAGCTTAGAGTCCTCCAAACAAATTTAGTTATTTCCCTCAACCAAATTATTCATTTAAACGCAATTTGTTTGTGCCAAACGTATATTTGGTTACTATAGGACGTCAAATAAATATTTTGTGTAAACAAACAACTTGTTACAACTTGTCAACAAAATAATATTGTTTGTTATGAGTGATGTGCTTTGAACCAACAATTTTTTTCGGTGGACTAAATGATTTTGTTGGCGAAACTAAATCCATTTGGTTGACTCGCGGAAGATGGCAGTCTGGCGTGCGTGAGCGACAAGATGGCGAACACTGTATACCTCAACATTCAAAATATAAGTTTGTGCGACAAGTAGTATGTCTAAACTGTTAATCAGCATAATTCAAATATCTTAATTTTAGCTATAACCATTTCAAAGTGGTTAATTTGATCGATCACAAAAGAAAATGCTAAAAACTTGAAAACCACCGCAGCTGCACGTCTCGTTCTTTGTGCTGCGGTGCACGGCAATCATTTAGTAATATTATTTGACGTCGTTTATCTTTTCCTAGACGGAAAATAAACATGTTTGAAAATAAAACGGTACAATCGTAATTTAATATCAGACGAACTATTCCTACACAAATAACAACCTCAATATTACAGAAGCAGTCGTAGCTCAGTTGGTTAGGTCATGAACAGAATAAAGGAAAGCGATATGATGATGGATCAAATCCCGGTCCGGGTATACTTTTTTTTTTTTTTTTTTTTTTAAGTCTTAAAATTTCAGAAATTTTTTAAGGTAGTAAAATATAATTTTTTTTAGTTCTTAAAATATTGTATGCGCATTTAACATGTCTAACGAAATATTTTTATGACCAACTAAATATTTGGTACTGCTAACAATATTCAGCTATTTGCCTCAAACAAATCGAGGGAACAAAATAATTTGGTACGAGCAAACAAATATTTCGTTGCCCCTCTATAAACAAATGATTTGGTTGATTCAAACAAATTTTGTTTGCACCAACAAAATTTTTTTCTCAGTGCAATGTAATTATTGAGACAAACTGTATGATGTGTATACTAATTTATCACTTAAAAGGAAACTACGTTAATTATAGCAACTATTTTGCAGTCTTCTGACTGCAATGGCGTACGTCCACGAACCAATAAATTCAAATTGTAAACTCCCATTGCAACAAACATTCAAAAATCTCAAAATTAGAGTATGCAGTTTAAATATGTCATAACAAAGTTACGAAGCGATTTTACGTTATCGGCTCCCATTTATGTTTTAAAAATAATTGACATTAAGTGCGCGACGAAACTCGCGCCCATGCCCTTAAAACATCGATACACCCACACCACGAGCCAAAAGGGGATGGGAGGGGGGCAGGGGCCCTTCCCCGGAAAAGTAAGGCGCAGAATGTTGCTATTAAAAGAGTTTCCAAAACTTAAAAAATAATTAATGTATCCTCAAAGAAATTGTAACATTTTTGGGAATAAATTATGCTTTTAAAAATGAAAACCTTTGTGCTGATATGAATTAAGTAAAGTACATTTTTAAGCTTATGCTTCTATATTGTTGTAAGAAATGAATGTCTTGCTAATGTTGTGTTGTCTTTTGTAAAGCGCAAGAAAGGTATGAGGTAATCTTTTCAATATTTACTTGGCACTTATTTTTGTATCATATTTTTGGAGCCGATTCAGGAGGGGCATTGGCTTATCTGCATACTTTCCCTCCCCCCTCCCCTGCACTCCCCCGAGCACTCTCTGATTCTGACCCAGGTTGTTACAAGCAGGGAAACTTTTCCCAGCCAAGTTTTCGATCCTTCTCAACTGCAACGGCAGACTTTTATGTGTGTACTGGTAGACGTAATTCTTGCGAGGAATACTTCTTACAACCCAGTTTTATGTTGCTGTTGGACTATTTTAACGACTTGTTGAGAGAAAGAGGTGCAGACGTGAAACCCTGGGTGGCTATTTATATAACTCTCCAGACGGAACTTGATCGTCTTATCGCAGGAAGGAACCACTGCGAACGTTGCCAGCACAAGTTTGACCTTGTTGTGTCCATCCGCTGTGCTGGATGTACACTCGCCTTGCGTGAATACTACACCAAACACCATCTTATATGTTTACATCTTCCTAAGGTTAATTCATGCTAGTGTGTGTACTTACGAAACCTTGGTTATTTAATACATTTCAACCATATTTCACCTTTCCTCCATGTGTTTATATGATTACTAGCTGCCCGGCAGCGGCTTTGCTCGCTTTTAGAGGAAAACCTATAACGACAGCTTATCGTGTTAATGAGACATTGAGACCATGGTGATAACACATTTAACCACTAAAGCATTATCGAAGAAAAAAAATTTTCCCTTGTTCACCCCTTAAGGGCGCGGCTACCGCAATTTTCATCAACATTTTTTATTTTTTATTTGTACCAGATGTTTTTTCTTATTTTAGACACAAAAAGTTACTAAATTTGACTCTTATTAATTTTTTTTTTTACCTCTCATAGTTTTCGCGTAATGGCTTGTTAAAGTCATATTTTGCATGTTTCCGTTTTAAGGACTACACTAAAACCAACGGGTATACCAAACTAAAAAAAATTACAGGCTACAATGTCATGCTCATAAAATTAAAAAAAAATATTTCTATTTAAAAACTATATAGAATTTTTTAAATTTTTATTTTCAGTTTCAAAATTTTTTTAATACAAATAATTTTTATTCTTTATTTTTATGAGCTTGACATTGTAGCCTGCAATGTTTGAAATATTGACAAATACAAGGTAACTATGTTACGGCACAATCACAATGTGAGGAATCAAGACATAATTCAATTGCTTTTATGTATTTCGTTAGCAATTATTATTTCTGCCGCAACCTTAGAGTGGATGGAGTATAGTTGTATGTCGGCGGTAACAAAGAGAACATCTTCTGCTACGACGCGACGAGCTGCCATGGCGATGTATGGAGTTGTGTGATAAGAACTGTCGGTAGCATGATAATACTCTGTCAGTGCCTGTGGACGGCTGAATAATAAATCTGAGAGTGGCTCATTATAGTGATAACTGGCCAGGGATGCTGTGTCGCTTCTGTATGTGTAGTTGTTCTGTGGCGAGGTTGGAGGAACGTGTGCTGGATGCAGGAGCATGTAAGCTGTGACGTCTGAGCGTAGGTTCGTTGTCCTGGTTACGTCCAGTAGGGGTCCCCAGTGACGTCACTGCGCCTTCAGACCTGCCACTGTCTTATTATTCCGTGCTGGTCTCATATAACGGTCCTGTCCGCGTAACTCCAGTAAGAAGAAAAAACGAATGCTTATTTCGAAGTAAGGTTAACTCTTCTACAGCTTATGATGGCCTTCTGGGTGTATGTACAATAGTATTCAGCGCCTTCCATGCCACAAGAATGAACACTTTCATCAACATGACACAAGAAGTAAAAACCTTTTACACACACCTCTTGGCAGCTTGAACTTACAACAAAAAGGTCCTTCACACACTGCTTGCAAGTTGTTTAACAAACTCCCCAGACACCTGCAAGATGCATGTTATCAAACACAAAAATATTCAAAAAAACTCCTTAAAGAGTTCTCAATCCTTAATGCTTTTTACCCAGTCGATGAGTATTTATGTGGATCTGTAACTATGAAGATACTTATTTAAGATATTTGTTCTAGTTTAAGATTTTGTTTATTCTTTTTTTTTCTCATGGTGAGGATGAGAAGAATGCCGACATGAGCTCACATATGATCACGAGCAACCTAAACTTACAAGAACAATGATGAATTTCGCTCTATTACTGTCTGCTGTTAAATGTGTATCTTATGTCGTTTATTCATTTGATTGTATATTGTAAATATGACTTGCCCGATATCTTTGTGCAACAATACACACAAGGATGCTGTAAAAGCCTAGAAAGGGTGGAAGCAATAAGGACGACACAGCACGGGCATCTAGCCTCTAGGTGCAAGTCACTATCAACTATCCTCGGTGAGACGTTCGTTGGTGAACTATTATTCTATGACGTAGTATTAAAGGTGCATCGTTCATGCCTATGCTAAATATGTGTACAATGTGAATACGGAAACGAGCAGGAAAGTATTGAAGAGGAAACGAGACGTCTGTTGAGTGGAGGGCGATGAAGTGCGTGGTGAGCGAAAAAATGTCGCCTTTATAACCCCCACTGCCGTGTCCCGGCCACGCTCGTTGTAGTACACTATTGTACATATTATGTCTGCTACAGTGTTGTATTATTGTCCGAGTCTAAAGCCAAATGCTTGGATTGTATATGCCATGGTCCATGGTGTACATTTATCATGCACCGACCCGAGGGCCGAAGAACTACAGAATATGTAATTTTTATTCATGTTCGCTATTTTCCCACTTCTTTAAGGGCGCGGTCTGCCGCAATTTTCATCGCCAAGATTTTATTTTTATATTTGTACCAGTTATTTTTTTCTTGTTATAGACACGAAATGTAACCAAATTTTTCTCTTACAAAATTTTTTTTAACTCGCACAGTTTTTGCGTGATGACTCATTAAAGCCAAAATTTGCATGTTTCCGTTTCGAGGACTACACTATCTCACTTACCAAACCGAAAAAAATTCACAGTTAATAACGATGTTTTACTGTAGGCTACAAATTCAGCTATGTTAAACCACAAAATATTTTTTTTTGTATTTTTTTAATAAAAGTATTGAGTTTTTCAAATTTTTATTTTGAACTTCAGGATTTTTATTTAAATACAAAAAATTTACTCTTCGTTTTTATGTACGTGAAATTGTAGCCTGCGACGTCTTCATCCACTGTGGATTTTTTTTTTTTCCAGTTTGGTATGTCAGTTGGTTTTAGTGTAGTCCTTAAAACAGAATCACGCAAATTTTTACTTTAATAAGCCATTACGCGAAAACTATGAGAGATATAAAATAATTTCATAAGAGTGGAACTTAGTCACATTTTGTGTCTAAAATAAGAAAAAAAAATCTGGTACAAATAAAAATGTAAAATTTGGTGATGAAAATTGCTGCATACCGCACCCGGCCACGGATCCCTATTTACGCTATTTTAGTAAGTTGTATTTTTTTTTTTTTTTTACTTCTGAAAGTTAGCAGACATCGCAAAACCGTTACATAGAAGTGTTGGAGCATTCCTGATTAGTTTTAGTCTGTAAAGCCCAGTAAAAAACTATCAGTAATCCTCTACTCAATTACTTACTTATTTATGTTCTTAAATATCTATAGCCATTTTATACCAGAATTAGGTAGCAGAAGTTCTGCGCTGCTTACACACTAGCACTGTTTACTAACGACTTTAGGTACATAAAGAAGAAAAATATGTTTGTGATGGTTGCTATAATCCTTGAAGTGTAAGTGTAGGATTCCCGAAATATATTTCACAAACATGACACATGCGTGATTCCCAAATAGGTTGAACTATCATGTACATTTAGGTTTTGATAACTCCGGCAGTTGTGTGCTTAGTAGGAATAAATATTTTTATTTCTAGTCAAATCGCATTGGCAATTTTGCTAGCTTACTTCGCATGCGCCGTGACTGTAAGTGTGCAATGCGCATGCGTATGAATATACACTACGATGAAAAATAGGACGGGTTCTATCTGTGAAATTAAGTTTGGAATCCTGTCTGAAACCAGCGTAGTTGCGATACACACTGTCGCAGTGCTACTTGCACAGAATTTGGTACGGAATTATATACAGAATTATGGATAGTGTGTTCCGGAGACTCAATTCACACTGTACATGCTGTATAATAGTAACCTTTCCTGAAGAAAAAAACGTATTCCCAGAAGAACTACTTACTGAGGAACGAATACACGTACAAACACTTATTTCGCAGACGAAATGTTACTAGCGACTCCTACTCACTGATGTATGTCTTAGCTGGAATATTAATACTTTGTGTTAATTCCTTGGTCTTTCCTATCTCCTCTCCCCACCTCCCCCCTTCTTCTCTTAAATCATCTTCATCTAGTAGCTGCGCGGAGAAACCGCATAGGGAAAACCAGTGACAGATAACACAAGCCTACTGAAGCCTTGTTATTATTACTGCTTATTTGCTGAGTTATCACGATGGTAAACCCTGAGTAGCTGTCTTTTGTTTTGTTCATTTGTGACAATGGTTT
The DNA here is from genome assembly GCA_003012365.1 of Medauroidea extradentata. Lineage (NCBI taxonomy): Eukaryota > Metazoa > Arthropoda > Insecta > Phasmatodea > Phasmatidae > Medauroidea > Medauroidea extradentata. The sequence continues at coordinate 9,227 of PNEQ01086017.1, read as the reverse complement.
ATAGGTTGTGAAGATTTTCCATTACTGAAACATACAGACGTGAAACCATAAGCTTTTATATTTTACTCTAACCACAGTAAGTCATGTACTGAATAAATTCTAGATATATTAATTTAAAATTGTGTTTTTATCGATCTTAAAATGCAGAACTCGTACATTCTTAGAGTACAGTTTTTTTTGCAAACTTCTCGAGTAAACTTTTTTTTTCCCTCGACTGATGATTTCTGAGGCATGTTCTCCGGCGCCGGTAGGTTATACACACATTTATATTTCGCATGTAAACAAGTACCGTCAGTGCCTTTTTTGTCTATGTTGACGTGTGGTCCACATTGCCAATATGATCTCTAAGAGGTTGTTTTTACAATGCACAATACCGTGTAATCTGTGAGACGGTACGGAAGTGTTTCTATGGAAAAAAAACCTGAACTTTCGAAATAAGTATATACATATATAATATGTATGTACATATCATCTAATTTAATTTATTTGATAACTTCCTAATCCTGCCTCAGGCTGGTTTACAATTGGTACATGGTTAGAAATTATTTACAATACTAAACAAGTATTGATTATGAATATTACAATACTATGACACAAACACTGCATGAAACTTTTAATTGTAAACATTACAACGTTTTAAAATATAAATGAAACATTAAGTTAAACAAATAATTACTAAACTGTCACTATTTTAAATAAAACAGACAAATACTAAACTAAACATACGAAAAATTTATATAAAAAGAAAAAAGTAAAAAAAATTAATTGCATGGGCTTTTGTAATCATTTCTTATTGGAACTGGTTATATATATATAATGTGTGTGTATATGTAGAGTGGTAACGCTAAAGGAGCTAAGTGCCAAAAAAGACCAAATTGACTTTCTTACATAAAAAAAACTAGGTGTCGATGCCAATATAATACTGAAAAATTAACAATAATTTTCCTGACATATTTTTTGAGGACTTAAAAGATCGCCGTCAACATATGTCCACAGGCTCTTGCAGCGCTGTTTTTTGCCTTTTACGTGAAAACATATTTGTGTGTACGTGTGTTTATTTATGTACACCTACACACACCACATTTTGATATTTGTAACAATATTTTCCTAGTCTCAAAGAAGGAAGTGGTGTTGTCCGAAACTTATGTTGAAAGGTGACAAAGAGTCCCAACTAATATAATCTCTACGATTGCTCGTGCCAATGCTGCGAGGTAATTCACCCTTACGGAAGATTATTAGGATGATGTATGTGACTCCCTGACCCAGTAGTTCCGCCACATATATAATGTTTCAGTGTGGCACAGGACCAATCCGCTTAGCTTAGCTGGACAATGGACGACGTGCGCGTGTGTATAGACGAGGTGTTGAAGATAGGGGAGGGAAGTAGGGGAGATGTCCTTGAGACGGGCACAATGGCGCGTGGGTCGGCAGGTAAGCGGTAAAAGGATATGTGAAATGCCAACCACCTCTCAGCATGCGGCCAGCGTGGGCGTCCCTGCTGCACCGTTGCCCTCTACATCTATAGGCCGGTTACCCTTAACTCGCCTCTTCATACTTATCCATTTTATGCAATAACTTCTGTTTAGAACTATTTGTTGTCAGATGTTGCAATGATGAGACGTAGAAGACATTTATGTTGAATTTTGGAGATCATAATAATGTTACATGTTCATCTTATATTTGACATGTAATCATTCTTTAAAGTTAACCTACAGATCCCTTGAAATGATTATGCTTGACAAATTAATGAAAGATTTAATTTTTATTTATTTCGAGCAGTTTTCATCAAGAATATTGCCTGTGTCTTGTCGAAGAGAAAATGTTGGTAATACGACTTGAATGAATGTTATGGCTCGAAAACTGAAAAATACAAGTAGGATAGGGTTTTACATGCTAAATTACATTCAGTATTTCTTACGTTTTGCGACATCACTCGAGGACAAAGTCAATTTCTGCATGGAGCAAACTAAAATATTGCAAAATGAATAAAATTGCAGGGAAAAATTTGTGAATAACCAATTACGAGTGTTTTCAGCGCGTGAAAATGTTTTCTTGCTCACAGTTTTCAGGGTATTGGGGGGGGGGGGGGGGAAGTATAATAAAATAAAATTAAAAAAAAAAACTTGCCCAAAATATCATTTAGCACTTTGCGCGGCACCGACATGAATATAACAGTCCCTGGTGACGTGTACGTAGCTTCAACACGTACTGAGTCGCACATATAATAATTTAACATGTAACATGCAATGCTTGCGCCCGCCATGGCTCTGAGATACCGACACTGTGATATTATTTTTATTTTTAAAATACAGTAAAACCCCTATATAACAACCCCTTATAAATACCACCTATCTATAACAACCCTTTCCTCGAGAACCGTGGGGTTTTAAAATAGGGGTTTTACTGTACAATTAAACCCCTTTATAAAGACCCTATTCTAGGGAACCGTGAGGGGTATTTATAAAGAGGTTTTACTGTATTACCTCAGAAATACAATACTATTTGCACATGTTCCGGCTTCCTGGGACCTACCATTTTCGTTCACAACTACTACGACATGTACGCAGAATGCTAGCAACAAATTTATCTGCGACTTTAACGTTGTACTTGTTGTTTAACTGTGAATGTCCACCATAGTATGTACGCTGCACATATCACATGGATGTTCGCAGGATTGCCTATGCTCGAGGCTCTATACCTGCGCGAATTATTCAGATGTTGTTTGAGCATAAACGGTATGTCCTAGGCAGTTGCAACAAGAGGACCTTTTTTGTAATGCAGGTATCATTTCTCAATAAACCATCTTCAAATGTTCGAAAATCCTCACGGCAAAATAGTTGTATGCAATTATAGGGTAGCCACCCCTGTTATTTTCATAAGGGTGGAAGGTATCAAGTTGTGTTTGCTGTTAGTTTGGAGGTACCAACAGCATTAGGAAGGGCTGAAAATATTGTTTTTTATGTTATTTTGTTTCCGATATTTTGGGGAAATACAATTATAAATTTTGATATTCAGGGTCTCATTACTCCCTTAATATTAAGTTTAGGCTAAAAATTCAAAGTATAATTTCTGGTTGTTCTTTCATAAGGAATCACCTGCCGGAGTTTGTTGTTCAGTAACATCCCGTATAATTGTTTGCATTGTTTTACTGTAACTATGGCAGACTTGCTCTATACACTTAGCCCATGTGGGGTGGTTATGTGTTTTACAGAGTGCATACTAAATAAATAAACATTTACCCAGAATGACGAATTTGTGACGAAGATGGGACGAGGCGTGGTCAATAGTAAACAACAATTCAGCTTGCAGTAGCCAATGATACCTAAAGCCTGCGTCAAGATATTCGCGCAACCAATAATATACAAGTACGCTTATATCGACACCGCCTCGATATTTCGCTCTTGTACGTTTGCATGAGGAGTTTCACTTGGTCAGCCTAGGTATACAGCAAAATGCCAACTTGGGTCTTTTAAAAAGTGATCCGAGGGCAGTTTCCTCGCGTCCAAAAAGTGATCCGAGTTAGTTGCTTGCATGCCTAGGATCCACGGTCCAATGCATTTTGCTTGACCCTCTTGTTGTTTGGCTGTAGTTCACCGAGTTACCGAGAGAGTTGTGCATCTCTGGCGCTGCAGTCAGGGCGGTCGGGCTCAAACTCCGCCCACTTTTTTCCAGCGTTTACATTATAAAGTAAATAAAGATTGCTGGTGCCATGCTTTAGGATTGTGAGCGAAGGAGGTATTTAATAAATTGATAAAAAAAATACGTTTTGATAAATTGTTTGTCTTTATAATGTAAACACTGGAAAAAAAAAAGTGGGAAGGAAGTGGGTGGAGTTTGAGCCCGACCGCCCTGATTGCAGCGCCAAAGACGCACAACACTCTCGGTAACTTGGTGAACTGCAGCCAAACAACAAGGGGATCAAGTTTCCAGGCGTGTGTCCAGACCTGTTCTTCTACGGCCGTATTGGATCACACCGTGTGATCGAGAATACTGTGTTACCGTGACCGAGATAGCCTAGCTGCATTTATCACGTTACTTCCTGTAAACTAGTATTGTGTATTCCTACGTGGTTACAAAGGTAGGTAGCGGGCACCGGTGTTGTTGGAACACGCTGTATAAAGCTGTGTGGGCTGGCTTCCTCGCCTGGTAAACAAACTATGCTAGACGTCGTAATACAGACCACAGTGTGGGCGCTGTTACTGCTGTTGCTAGGTGTACTAGAGTTATGGTACCGTTGCCTGTTTAAAGTGTAGGATTTTTACTGGATTTGCAGCAATTTTTAAAAAATACAAAAATAAGTTGTGTAATGTTTTTATAACTTTAAGCATGTACCCGTGAAGCATAAATTCAGTGTAAATTATTTAATGTCGGTAACTCCGTTGGTTTTCGTTGGGTTTATGCAGCAGTGACATGCTTACATTGATTTTGACGTGCCGTTATGGGAATGCTATGCATGTTAATTTTTTTTTCCAAATGAACATAATGTAACCACTAGTAATGTCTACAACACTAGCATTATTTCTAAAAAATATATATATAAAATTTCAAAATTTCACAATGGAACACATTTAAAGGTGGTTATGGTATTGTAACGAGACTGCGCTCGACCGCGCGCAGACGATGCGAACAGTCACGCCTCCTCCTCCTCCCCCTCACCCTCACCCTCACGGTACCTTCACTTCCGGACGCGGCGCAGGGCCTCGCCTATAGTGAAACAACAGACAAAAGGTCCTTGGCCTCAAACGCTCGGCGCAGCTTTCCCTTCCACACTGCTTCGTCACGTGACTTATCGCTGACAATTGATATCTGCCCAGGATCTTTCGCTCGTAGTGCCACTATACCAGCGGTCGTCACTATAAAGCCGTCCTCGAAGAGCACACGCCTAGGCCATCATCGACGGTTTCCCTGACACCTGGAAACTTCGCTTTGCGTCAACTAGTATCGTCCCTGAGCTGTGAGAAAGACTTGGCCTAGTCGCGGCCGGGTATAACTACAACCCGTGGCGGCTGAAGAGTTAGAGTTATTGTGGCGTTTAGCCTGTGCGTGTTAGTGGAGGAAACAACCTCGGCAGCGCAAGTGACATTTATGACGGCGACGACGGCGGGATCAGTACAACGAGAGGCGACAGTGGGGCAAGTGCGGACGGTTGCGGAACAATTTCGAGCGTGTTTAGACTGTATTTGCGTGTGTGGGACGGGCAAGTAGGTTAGACTATCAGTGTAATAGAGGAGTTGGCTGGAATGAAGAGTTGAGTAAGCTAAGGCCTTTCTTCCATCAAACAGTTTATCGTGTTCCATTATATCCATAAAAGACACACATCAATTTTTGAATCGATATCTCAATTCTTCACCAAATGATGAATTTTCTCTTGATCTGTGCTGGTACCACTATGCTATAAATAATTGCTATTTCATCTTTAACTGTGTAAATATTATTAAATTGTGTAATGTAAGTAGCTACTGTTTATTTGCATTAATAGCAAATCACATGAGAGAGACGTAAAATAAAACAAAAACGAATGTCTAATAAACATTACACCTCACTGATGCCTTTATTCAATCCAACTTCTCGAATGAAATATTATTTCTGGAAAGAGACGTTTTAAGTGAACAGTGCTTGTGTAATCTGAGGACAGATTTTTTTTGTGAGAAAGCCAGACATTAACTGTATACTTGAGTAGGTATTTTAGGGGTTAGAAAAACTTAACTGGAAATATTAATTGTAAATACCGATGTATAGAGTTGTTAAATACCGATGTATAGAGTTGTGAATTGTAAATACATATATATGTTGTATTATTGTTGTAGAGTATTCATTCCAATAAGGTTTGTAATTTTTTAATTCCTCCATTCGAATTAATCAAGTCCTCCATCCGAATCGAGCTTGGTTGCGCCCGGTTAGTAAATTTGCAACAATATCTAGTCACGAGGTTGGCCTGGGAACGGCAATATTTCAGGTAAAGGTGTTCAAACCGTAATCCGAGTAGAGTTTCCAAGTGAATAACTTGCAGACTTTTTGTATTAACCAGGTTATTGAGCAGACCTGCTTAGCTCTAGAAGGTTCTAAGGCTTGGAACATATTGGTGCCAAATTGCTCGTTTATAATTTCATTCATGCTTGCTTATCGATAGTATTTTTTTCATACAATTTTGAAATTAACGAATCTTACTCATTAAGTTTACGTATTAAACAATATGTTATTATATTTTTGTAATATATTAACGTTAATAAAGCATTGCGTTGGCACTTGGCGCTAGAGGCGTTTTCAAAAAGTAACCTGCTGTAGAGTTATGTAGCTTTGCTCAGTGAGGTGACTAAGTTATCTTGCGTGCAAACTGACGCGGCATGTTTGCAAGCTGTACCTACCTCCTTTTACTGGGAGTAGCACTTTCTTTTCCTAGGGGAGTATTACCGTTAAAAAATAAGGCTCGGGTTGAAAGGGCTTGCAGGGAGGCCGCTAATGGAGTCTTTTCAAACCGCGGCGTGTGGCAGGAGTGCCAACATTGACGGCAGAGAAGAGGCAGATGTGTTTGATGTCTGCTCGTCCTAGACTGCCTGGTACTTGTTTACCGCCTAAAAGTACCAACAATGGGAAGCAATTTACAGGTTGTAACTAAATCACCATTAAAACCCTGCGCACCTCTTTCTACTGTTGTTACGGTAATTAGAATTTTTTAAAAGCTAAAACGAAAACGTATATCACAAACCTGTTTGGCTTTGGTTTGAAATGTTTTTTTCCGCGACAGCAAATTTTTTCAAAGTAAGAAATCATACGGTTTCGACTAATAAGTCAACTAACAAAAATTTCGTTAGTTATCTGATTAGCTAAAACAGTAATATTTACCGTCTTGAAACAAAATAAATTAGGGAACTCGGTAAAAACCATTTTAAACAAAACTGCCAAACATATTTTTGATATCTGCTCTCGCCTAGGCTTAAAAAAAAAATATATATATATATATTGTCACGAAAACAGTAGGAATGCCGCATTGACACCACGAACCAAGCGGTGACCATATAATTTTATTGGTGGAAATTCTGTAACAAAGTTCAGAGAACGTTTCTATCTGACTTTTGCAATTTACAGCAGCTTAAAAAGGCTGTTTGTAGCTACGCTGGAGGTGTTTTTAAATGAGCGTGGTGTTTTAGCGGTTACATTCCTGTCTTGTCCGAAGTGGTTTTTCTTTGCATACGTTGGTACAATGTGTGCGTGTGGAATAGGTTCGTTAAAAATACGTATTTCCCTGCCCATTACAACAGATTTGAATCGCGTGGTAGGCGGTGTGCTTAAGAGGGCACGGTCTACAGAAATTTAGCTCTGATTTACGTACTATACCGTATTAATTTTTTTAAATGTTTAGTAAATAACTTCAATGTAAATAATTAGTAGGCTACTTGTTAGTAGCTTACTAAACAGAAATGTTGTATTTTTTTTTTTGTTGTGGTGGCAGTGTGTGCATTGAGTAATGGAGTATGTCTAAAAAAAATCTACAAGTTAAGGTTAATTTTATTACAGGTTAGAAGGAAAAGGTGTTTTCTTATGGGATAGTTTGGCACAGGGAAAGATTGCTATCGCTAACATGTCCAATATAATACGAAACCACAATAAAATTTAATGATGTTTGGCAAAGAGAGACACCGTTTAATTTAATTTTAAAGTGAAAATCAAACAGATTTCTACTTTTATACCATCAACTACTTAAAAGTTAAAATTCACGAAAGCTCTGTACAGTTTAACCCCTTACCGATATCAGCGCCCAAGCGGAGGAAATTGTCCCTGTGCACAAACTTTTAACATAGATCTTACCAGTCTGTGGTAGAATTTACCTTAATTTAGTCATGCACTTCCAGTGCAAAACTCTTCCAAATATAGCAATGCATCTTTTCATTTATCTGTGTCATATAGTAATACACACACCCACATGTGTTTGTGTGTGTATGTATATGTGTGTATATATATATATATATATATATATATATATATATATATATATATATATATATATATATATATATATAGTGTGTGTGTGTGTGTGTGTGGGCGGTTCGGGATAAAATGAGGAGCACTCTAAAAATCCCTGCTGAATTTCTATTTTCGTCCATTTCGTATTATTCCACTCGTAATGACTAACGACAGGAACTGTCTAACTTCTCAGGAAACTATACAGTTTGATACCAAAATGTGCATTAACAATATAAATCACAATTATGCCGATTTGAGTTGATTTTGTTTTAGTATTTTTGTATTAAAATAGGAGATTATACGGAACTACGTTCGCCAATTCGTTGCCAACCATACAAGCAGTAAGGCAACTGCTGTTAATGTTAAATTATTTGCAGTAACAGGTAGTGATTTTTTTTTTTTTTCAAAATTACTTTATCACGAACCATCTATAACAATAGAGCTTCCTTAAGCAGAAATAGCAATTTACACAAGTACATTATAAGACAAAAATGATTTTCTTACTCAACAGTTCAATAAAACAATATCTATGAGGCACGTCAATAGTTTGGGAATGAAATTATTTACTAAACTACAATCACATATTAAAATGGCATTAACTATAATATTTTTTTAAAAAATTAACATTCAAACTCCTTTTGCAGAAGTTTTACTACATCATTACCGAATACTGGAATGAGTCAGTCTCTGCAGTGAAATATGTTTCAGTAATTAAACAGATTATAAAACATTGGCATTCATATTGTATTATTATTATTATTTTTATTAGTGTTGTTGTTATAAGACTTGTATATGACACAGAGAGACACTGTTTAATTTTCAATAAGTTTTGTTTGTGTGTTGTTTTATTTGTTTATTTAAATTTGTCTCTGTTTCTTTCAATGTAATTAGCACTGTTCTGAATTTTTTATTTATTTTATTTTGTACATCAAAGCTGTGCAGATGATTTTGGCATGTCTCATAGGCAGTATATGTGTGTTTAAATGATGTGAAAGAGAAAGTAAAGTAATTGTATTGTTGCGCAGATGACGGCACGGCGGTGGGGACTGAGGACACGCCGAGAACTCCTCTCAGTCCATCTCCTATGGTTGGTCGCACCAGCGTGTCTGGTGGCAGTGTCAGTAGCGGTGACTGGGGCGCTACTGAAGATGACTTGGACAAGCTGGTCGCTATACACCACAGTCGTAACAGTTCCTCTTCTCTGGGGGTGAGTTTACATTCCTTACTATATACAACAAACACCTCTCAGTCCATCTCCTATGGTT